>JAVDBV010000556.1:0-10536 GCA_032619315.1 Piper longum
AGATGAATTCGACTCACATAAAGTAAAGCCACAATATACGAGCATAGAACACTATGGTATGATTCGGCTCAATTGGATTGAGAATCAGATCTTTCCCTTTGCCATGCTTGTTGTGCTGCTTTGATGGTGCCATAACCTAATCTAAAGAGAGTAAAACAGAGCAAATTCGAGAGAGGGTATGAGGGTTTGAAGATGGAGAATGGAAGAAGAAGAACCAGTAGTGGTATCTTCTGAAAGAACAAAATCAATTCATTGATACCAAAAATCATACATGATTCGTCCATCTTCCCTCCTTTTATACAGATTCAAAACATGTGATATTACTATTTTACCCTTCCCTCACTAACTAACATAACTACCATTACATTTTCAAATCCCTCATGTGGATCATTACATTATTCATACCAAATACCTTCCCCCCAATTAAAACCTTGACCTCAAGGTTGTTCAAATCCGTTGCTCCAACTTCCTGCATGAAACTTTCAAGTGATTGCATTTCTTGAATCGAAGATTGAATGTTAATGTCTGCATTTATTGAAGCTTTGAGATGAGAAATGTGGAAAACATTATGAAGTTTACACTCTGGTGGTAACTGCAGCCTGTAAGAAACTGCTCCAATGCTTTTGACAATCAGGAATGGTCCGTAGAATTTAACAGCTAATTTTTCAATTCTCCTTGAATGTAAGGACGATTGCCGATAATGTTGCAATTTGAGGAAAACTGATTCTCCCACCTGAAATTCCACATCTCTTCTACTCAAATCATGGTGTTGTTTCATGCGTATTTGAGCATTCTTCAGGTTTTCAGTAAGCTCATGTACTAATTGATCTCTATTGCACAACACCTGATCCACTTCACCTGATTTAGCTGTTCTAGGAACATATGTCAAGAAGTTTAGAGGTTGCATGTTATAAAATGCTTCGAATGAACTCAGGCAAATAGAAGACTGAAAATTTGTATTATAACAATATTCTGCCAAAGCCAACCATCTCACCCAAGTATGCGGTTTGTCAATAGCAAAACATCTCAAGTATTGTTCCAAGATTTTATTAACTGCCTCAGTTTGTCCATCCGTCTGTGGGTGATAAGATGAACTGTAATTAAATGCTACCCCTTGCAATTTAAACAACTCATTCCAAAATTGACTTGTGAAGATAACATCTCTATCACAAACGATGGAAGTTGGCATGCCATGAAGCTTAAAAATATTATCAAAGTATATTTGAGCAATGAGGTTTGTTGTAAAAGGATGAGTGATAGCCGCAAAATGATTGTATTTAGATAACCTATCTACCACCACCAAAATTGTATCTTTACGTTGACTTTTTGGCATACCTATGATGAAATCCATTGATACATTAGTCCAAATTTGGTTCGGTATTGGCAATGGTTGCAATAGGCCAGCAGGTGTCAATGTGGAAGACTTGAATCTTTGATACACTTCACAGTTTTTCAAGTAAGCTACCACATCTTGAACCATTTGAGACTAGTAAAAAATTGTTCTCAACCTTTTGAGGGTCTTTTGAATGCCTTCGTGTATTCTATCATGAAACTCCTTAAGAATAATGAGAATCAGCTGCATTTGGGAATCTAGGTAAATTCGATCTTTATAGAAAAGAATATCTTCTCTAATGGACCAATTCGATGATAGTTCTTTTGCAACACACTTTCTCTTTAATGACTGAATAACACCACTGGAAGTATATGCTTCCTTGATTTCTTCCAACCATCGTGGAATAGGTGTTGAGATTGCAGCCAACGACAACCCAGCATTACTTGCAAGATCAAGATCAAATGAAGCTTTTTTTGTTGCTTTTCCCTTCAATAGATTATGTTCAATAGATTGAATTATCTCAAATTGTCTTGAAAGGGTATCAACAACTTTATTTTCCTTGCCTGGTTTGTATTCTATGGTGAAATCATACCCTAAGAGCTTTGTTAACCATTTCTATTGAGCCACTGTATGAATTGGCTATTCCCATAAAAAATTTAAGCTTGAGTTATCAGTTTTCACCAAGAATGATCTTCCCAGCAAATAATGTCTCCACTTATGTATTGCCAACACTAAAGCCATCATTTCTTTTCATAAGTTGACATTAGAATACATTGACCATGCAAAATCTTGATGTAAAAAGTAATAGGTTTGTTCCCTTGCATAAGAACTGCTCCTATGCTAACCTCACTAGCATTGGACTCTACCACAAATGGTAATGAAAAATCTGGCAATGCCAAAACTAGAGCATGTGTAAGGGAAATTTTTAATTTATCAAAGGAATCTGCTGCCAATTGATCCACTTAAAAGCATCCTTTTTGATCAAATCAGATAAAGGGCCTACAATTGTGCCAAAAAGTTTGATAAAATTACTGTTATAGCCAGCCAAACCTAAAAATCCCCTTATACTTTTTACATATCATGGAATTGGCCACTTCTCAACTGCTGCAATTTTTTCCAGGCCAACACTCACCCCATCTTCTGAAATCATATGTCCTAAATATTGTCTTTTCCTCATACCAAAATGACACTTTTCCTTTCTTGCATACAATTCATGAACTAATAACTTTTCCAAAGCTTGTTTAATGTGTTTCAAATGATCCTTCCAAGAACTGCAATATATGAGAATATCATCAAAGAAGACTAAAATGAATTTCCTGAGGTAATCAATAAATACCTCATTCATCAATGCTTGAAAAGTGGAAGGTGCATTGGATAAGCCAAAAGGCATCACCTTAAATTCATCATGACCTTGGTTTGTACAAAATGCAGTCTTGTGCACATCATCCTCATGCATTCATTCTTATTTGATGATATCCTGATCTTAGATCCAACTGTGAAAAATAAGAACCATGCAACTCATCAAGCAGTTCATCTATGTTGAGAATTGGAAATTTATCCTTTATGGTAACTTTGTTCAAAGCTCTATAAACAATAAACATTCTCCAACTGCTATCTTTTATCTTAACTAACAACACAGGTAAAGAATAAGGACTTGATGTAGCCTGAATGACTCCCATTGCCAATAGATCTCTACCCTATTTTTAAAGTTCATTTTTTTGAAAATAAGGATACCTATAGGATTTTACAGCTACTGGCAATGCCCCTTCCATTAAGGTAATTCCAGCTTCGTAGATATCTGAAATATAGAATCAAATTTGTTCAAAATCTTGCTCATGTAATCCATTTGTGACTACTGCAATACACTCACTTGCTGCACTAATTTAGATGTCTCCTTCAACTGCAAACTCATGAGTAATGCATGCTTCCTTTTCTTTAGATAACGTATAATTTACCTCTTATCACAGAGCTGGCTTCGGGGGACGTCTAATCCCTGTAATTCTATAATTTCTTGGTTATCATTGAAGGACATTATTAAAGATTCAAAATTCCAGACAATGGATAATAATGTTTTTAGCCATTGTATTCCCATAACCACATCAAATTCTTCCAATTGTAGCACAAAAAAATCTGACACTATCTTGTATTTTGGTAGATCCAATGTAATTCCTACAAATTTTCCCACACAACTCATGTGATCCCCATTTGCTACTTGCACCTTCAAGCTGCCCTTACTCTGGACTTGTATCCTTAATTTTTGCACCACCTTTTTATTCAAGAAGTTATGAGAACTTCCTAAATCAATGAGAATAGTAACTTGTTGTCCTCCTACACATCCAAACATCCTCATTGTGTTCAAAGTAGACATTCTTGTCAGGGCATTCAAAGATATAGCCGACACTGCAAGGTTACTTACAGCTTTCAAATTTTCATCGCTACTGACTTCTTCATCTGAAAATTCCTCATTAGGTATCACTTCAATCCAAAACAATTTTTTACACTTGTGTCCAACAGTATACTTCTCATCACACTTGAAGCAAAGCCCTAATTCCTTTCTTTCTTGCAATTGTTTTACAGTAAACTTCCTTTGTCCCGAGGTGTCATTATAGTTGCTTTTACTACCACATTTTCACCATTATTACTTGTAGATGCTTCACTTTTTCTATTCATAATTGAATTGTTATCACTACTCCATCTCTCCACTCTCTCGATGTATTTGTTATCTCTAACACACTTGTGCTCAAAATGTTTAGCTAATACATGAGCATCTAATAATGATGTTGGCTTCTGAGATTTCACTTCCATGCGTAACTGATCCTTAAGTCCACATGTGTAGCTTCTAATTTTTTGCTTTTTAGTCATGCTTCCAGCTCTGGTAGCTAATTTGTTAAATGTTAGGGTATATTCCCTCACTATTTTGTCCTACTTCAATCGTATTAAATCCCCATAGAAATCAGCATACTCTGTAGGACCAAACTGTAAATTCATTGCTTCTTTAAGCTGATTCCAATCGAACTCCACTTGTTGCTCTTGAAACATGTCAAACCAAATTTGTGCATTATATTCCATGTGAAAGCCAGCCAAATCCACCTTATGATGTCCTTTGATCTTATGCAATTTAAAATATTTCTCACATATGCTAAACCAAGGTATAGGATCTTTAGTACCATCATACTGAGGAAACAACATTTTAGATCCTTTCAAACAATCATCTTGCACATTCTAACCAATACAATCATTCACAACTCTATTCATATTCTTCTACTGCTTCTCACTAGTTTGATGAAGCGATGATCGTACCTGCATTTTATCCTTATCTGCAACTACTCTGTCAATAAACATTCTATGAGTATTCCCCTCAGCACAATCTTTTGTTCTAGTAAGAGGTTTATTATTGACTTCATTCCTAGAACTTAGTAACAAATTAAATTTTGCGGTCATGTCAGAAAAAAATAGATAAGAGTTGAGATTGATCTTTCCTCATTTCCGCCATTTGAGTTGATCTCGGTGAAGAATTTCCTCCTCCCTCTTCCGGCTATGATACCAATCTGGTATGATCCAACTCAATTGGACTGAGAATCAGATCTTTCCCTTTGCCCTGCTTGTTGTGCTACTTTGATGGCACCATAACCTGATCAAAAGAGAGTAAAACAGAGCAAATTCAAGACAGTATGAGGGTTTGAAGATGGAGAATGGAAGAAGAAGAACAAGCAGTGGTGCCTTCTCAAAGAACAAAATCAATTCATTGATACCGAAAATTACATGATCCGTCCATCTTCCCTCCTTTTATATAGATTCAAAACATGTGCTATTACTATTTTACCCTTCCCTCATTAACTAACATAACTACCATTACATTTTCAAATCCCTCATGTAGATCATTACATCATTCATACCACACTCACATATGACGAATCTCTACTGGCATGCCCCTACAAGAGATAAGAACACTAACATAACAGTGTCGACACCTAGCGTCCTTTCCAAACCCCTGTACACTTTTTCTTGTAGGTCATAGAACAAGCTAAGTATACAACAATCATGAAATGTGTTGTGGACTACAACATTCATATACTTTATTCCTTGGTGCGAGAAACTCAAGATGATCCTTGTCATGGTGGCCAATGGCAATTGGCTGACGACTGGCTAGAAAATCACCACAAAGACGATGACAATAGCACTAGCGCTAGAATTTTCTAGCATTATTAGAAGCAACGCCAATAGTTATAAAGGCTTGGGCAATAAAGTTGATAGAATGGCACCGGTGGTGGTAGGTGAGGAGGTGCAAAGGCAAAGCAGGACAATTGAGAAGATGAATAGTTGTGGTAGCCCACTGGAATCTAGCAAAAATGATATATCTTCAAGTGATCTCTAGTGCTAGCAGACCTCTGGCAGAAGCTTGATCAACAGCCAACCACACCGACAACATGTCGCTAGTGGTGCGGTGGTCAAAGAGTCGCAAGAGCAGCGGTGAGAGAGGCAAATAGTCCAAGTGCAAGAGAGGACAAATGGAGAAAATGAAGGGGTGGAGGGGTGACCAATTACAACTTGACACGTCTGGCACTGACACAACTGACATGAGAGTCATGTGGAATGACATATGGTGACATGTGGTGATGTAGCGCCTCAATTTGGCTCGGACAAAAGCATGATGTTATAGATCGGGAAGCTATTCGTTGTGCTTTTGATTTGTAAATTTTATGGAAGCGGATCTCAACCCTTGAGAAGGATTAAGATGGTAAACGTTACATGGATTTTCATACAATGCATGTTGACGATCATAACAACTATAGGGGAAGGATCTTAACTTTAAGGGTTCTTGATATGAGCACTCCTAGCCACAAAAGAGGTAGGATCTCCCATGTGACTGAGAGGGAAATTTTTAATATATGATGATCACTCCAAGCTACACGGAGGCAACACCCTCGATGCATCTAAGAGGTTAAACTTCAAAGAATGTGGATGCATGAGTTAGTTCATATACTTAGTTTTGATCTTTGAGTTAGGTTTCTTATTCATAGATGATGTTGAAATAGTAATTTAAATGAAATGAAACATCCTCTAAGTGTCATGACATCATACTCGAACACTAGGTATTCACGTGGACCCCTCAAGTGGTGTAAACCATAATCTCCTCCAGTCCACTTTAATCTATCAAACACACACAGGTGTAACCAAATTCGTTTAGTGTACCTGAAGTTCTTCTACATCAAATCTAGGACTTTCAGACCTATACACCCTACATACGATTATTAGGCTTGCCCCAATATTAGCATCCTATGCGATAATAATATAATAAATAAATAATACCAGGCATAAGAGCATACACAACATCATATCCATCCCAACACGAAATCATACACAGTCATCATCAAAAGATGTTCAGTGCCCACAAAATAATACAACCCATAATAGTTCAACATTCTCAACCAATGTCATGTACGGGCTAATATTGACCAAAAGGGGGTTTCCAAACACAAGTAAAATAATCTAGTATCACGAAGGACGTGATCCTAACATCTAGCTATGACATGATAGGACTGAACCAAAAAGAGAAAAGTCAGGGCTACGTAGGGTCCAACCAGGTGTTCCAAACTCCAAAGGAGGCTAGGGCTTGGATTACACATACCATATCATACACGTACTCGAAAAGAAGGGCCAGACCCAAGTAGCACAATCTGAGTCAAAACTAAATCAAGATTAAAACCACTGAGCGAATGGCTTGGGTTTTACAACCTCCCCCAATTTAGAAAAATTCATTCCAAAATTTACCTAAGGGGCTACACATGCCACGAACGACAATAGCACACAACTGAAAGAGAAGCAGGGTGTGCTAGGACCTTGTATTGTCAGCCTCCATAGGGAAAGAGTCTAGGAAAGTGTCATCGTGTTTCATCCTCGTGCTCACAAGTGGCCTCTTTGACACATTGTCGTGACCAAAGTACTGCCACAAGAGGCACCTCCTTTCTACAAAGAGTTTTCATAAATTGGTTGAGAATGTGCACAACCTCTTCCTCATAGGATAGACCAGGTTGGACATCAAGCTCCTCATCCTAAACCTAGTGCGACCATTTGACACGTATATTTTGAACATCAAAATGTAGAACACTAGATGCACAACTAACAGGCTGGGCGGTAATGCAAGTTTGTAGGCAACCTCACCAATATAAACACATCAAATGGACCAATATACCTTGGGCTCAACTTGTATTGTCTCCCGCATCTTACACCTCCTTTAATCAGAGAGACTATCTGGAAATTGTAGTTCTCAAAAGCAAAGCTGACATCTTGATGCCACTGATTTGTATATGCTCATTGTCTATCTTAAGCTCCTGATAATCTCTACCTAATCAATTCAACCATTCTCTGGGAGTCCTGAAGCAACTCTAGCCCAACTATCAATGGCTCACCACCCTCTAACCAACATGTCGTCAATCTACACAATCTACCATACAAAGCCTCAAAAGTGACATCTCAATACTAGCCTGATATCGAAATGTGACATCGAAACCCTAACCAAACTCAGTTGCTTCTCAGCTTTTCTCCAAGCCTTGGTCTTCCGTTGCCGAACGCATAACCAATTGCAAGCTGAAGGTCTGAACACCCTTCTTCCTTGCCTGCAACAGCATGCTTCTCTATCCAAACTCATTACCAAAACCTTGATCGAACACTAGTCGCACTCCAACCAAAGTGTTTTTCACTTTAACACTTCAAACCAATCTTCAGTCTTGAATGTTTGATTTGGTTTCTTGGACTTTTTCTTCACTTAGAGTTTTCATAAACTTGATTCCGTTGATGAGGAATGGACTCTAACAATTGTGCTTAGAGAGCATGCAATGTTGTCTTATCTCAACACTTTTTGACAAAGACAAGTCCCATGTAGTTGTCAACTCTCTAAATAGGTTGTGTCAATCCTAATGAAGCTTTCCTTTGAGCTTGTCATTATTGATATTCCACTCTTTAAGTCTTCATGCTCCTACCTATACAAGAGGTTAGTCCGATAAACAATGCAAGATGTCATGATAGGAATGCTTATACCAATGATACTCATATTATGCAACTTATGACCAATTAGTAATTGGCAACATAACATGAGTTAGTCATTCTCATTAATTGATCATTGTAATTTCAAGCTCAAGAGATGATTGCACTAAGAACTCATATCTCCCCCTACATATGATCATTTTCCCCTAAACTTGTACCATATACATATATTAAGTCTCCTCCTATATCATCTCCATAAGCAATTCATTACAAGGAAAGGGTTGCAAAACACATATCTTGTTCTCTTATAAACTCCATTATGGTCATGCATCCATTATAAATTGTACCAATTAACTTAAAATGATAATCATCAAAACAAGGTTCTAACACATAAAACAGGAGCCGATGAACAATGCTCTACATTCATAATCATGCATACACTTATGATAATTATCAAAACAAGGTTCTAACACATAAAACACGAGCCGGTGAACAATGCTCGACATTCATAATCATGCATACACTTATGCACTCACATCCTCCACATATTGGTGGCCTTGGTATTTAGATGGCATTGGAACAATGTTAAGTTAGTAGCACAAATTCCATAAATACATTGCATTACGCAATGCCCTCGTACATTGCACTACTTAGGGTGAAAGGGTTACTTTTCAATCTTCAATTCTCCATACACACTCTTACCATACAAATTGCAAACTCTTGCATACTTATATAGTAGGTTTAGTAGAGCTTGTATAGTAAGTTTATGGATCTTACTTTTGAAAACCATCGAGGGATCTTAGGCTCGAAGTTTTATTAAATTTTGAAAAAACTCAACTAAATGGCCAAATATTGGTGGGATCTAATAAAATGTTAGTTATGTCATCTTATCGTCTAAAACTCGTTAAAGATTCACACAAGGAGTCAAGGAGTAGAGGAACCAGAAGAGACATAAGGATCAGGATGAGCGGAGCTCTGTGTTCTAACTTGATGATCTCAACCCGTGTATCCTAACAAATACAAAGGAAATTTTAATCACATTTCACCCAAGCTGGCATGCAAAACAAAGCAAAGTCTCAACACAAGTGCAGACACACTCAGGAACTTAATTATCTTGCTTAATTGTTTGCTACACTTTATTAGATAACTTAATCAGTGTTTAGAAGGTTTCAAGTACAATTAGTAGATAAACCACACTTAGTTTAGTCTTATTCTCAATTAATCAAATAAGGTTAACCCTATGAATTTTTAATGGGCCAAACAATGTCTAAATGGGCTAAAATTTGGAGCATTGGGCTCTGACTCATTAATGATACACACAAAAATTTCCATGGGCTGGCCCATGGGCTAATACCATGAACAAGGCCCACAAAGGCAAGGTTAAGGTGCTAGAAACAATATTTCTTTGGCCGCACTCCATATTTCCCATGGTTCATTCATGGGCTTTGAGACTCCAACTAAATCTAGATAAACTAGGCAACTTAGCCAACACTCCTAAAATATTTCATACAAAAACTCCAAATATCCAGGGCTAAGGAAAGTCAAGAAGATGAAGTATTGACAGGGAAATTTCTAGAGCTATTTAGGATAAACTTAATCATATTGACTTGGGAATTTTATAAATGATAAACTACCCTCCAAATGGCCTCAAATTTTACAGTGATTACATAGGAAAATAAACTAAGGTCTGGGTAAATTTTGAGAAAATTTTACCACCACATGACTAGTGTTTAAGATTTTTAAAAACTGAGCTAGAGAATTAGGGTTTTACCCTACATTCCTGTCTACTCAATAACAATAGTTTTATTGACTACTTAAATGACACCCAAATAACCCCAAAATTTTTGTGTTTCATGTACATATTTAGTAGGCCTTTACATAAATTTTCACGAATTTTATGGTGTTTTCTAGCATGGTCAAATGACAACACAATCATAGAGCATGTCACAACACATCATGCATCACAGCAAGCATAGTCTGGATTATGGGCTATGTTCATGCCTTTACTGACATTTATTTAGTCTGGTATTTTAACCTTGGTTAGATAAAATGTAAGCCTAGAATCATACGAAAGATTGCAACAAAATATTAACAACAACATGGTGTAAAAATTGGGGAATCTGGCAACTAAGTTAGTGGAAGAAACCTGCTACCTTTCGCCATTATTTGCACCCATACATGCCCTTAAACAACCTAATCATATGGATGAAAGTTTTAGA
>JAVDBV010000557.1:0-16025 GCA_032619315.1 Piper longum
GAGGGCAAGGTGGCGGGGCACGATCAGGGCAACCACCACAAAAACTTTCCTCTGCTCCAAACCATGGCCATTAATCGACGCATGTTCATGATGCGACCATTATAGGTCCCATGTTCACGACTCTGCCATTAATGGTTGCAGTGAAAATGGGGCCATTAATGGCTGCAGTGGTCATGCGCGTGGCGGGCAAAGCCTTCCCAAAAGTTTTTGTCAAAGATTTTATAATGGGCTAGCCTGGTAAAGCCGTTGAAAAGGCAATACCTACGTCAATTTTTCCATTACTTGAGCCATGCCATGACAAATTTGGCCATGGCAAATGATGATTTTTCTACTACTAAGGAAATGGACAATAACATTTCTTTTTTCCGATAAGCTCTATCATAATGATTCATTTCTGATGAAGTTATCCCTACAATTTTTAGTGACTTGAAATTAAGGATAAAGCTTAAGCTCTATTGCGAAAACGAACCCCTAGATGGACTACCAAAAGTGCTCTCAAATAATGATAGTTTTTGACCATGTGTAAGGTGGTTTCCTTCGTTCTATTGTAGAGTGGGCAAGAGGCTTCATCTATGATTGTCTTTTTTTATAATTGACTCTTCTCGGTAAAGCATTTTGGAAAATTACATCCACATCATTTCGGAATGGTATTTAAGACTGATTTGCGAAGAAAAAATTCCATCGAAATAGTTTCAAAATGTTTTGTAATTGCCTTCTATTGGCAAAACATTCTTTTAGTTAAAACATTTCTTGGTGGTACAACTTCCACCATTTCTTCCAAAGTCGGAGATAGTTTTCATCACTAGAGAAAGTTTTAAAAAGTTTTACAGCTAATTTGTCTGTAAATATTCCATTTTTGCAAGTGTTCTACTTTTATAAGGGACCCAAATACGAGTGCCAACAATTCTATTTTCGGTGGGTGTAAGGTATAATATCTTATGTGCATCTTTAGGATGTAATATTTGCATGTTCTTATTATAAGTCCACCTAATACAATATTCAAACATCAACAACTTGAATTGAAGGTGAGCAGGACATCTCTTGTAACAAATTCTGAAACATTGGATACCCTTGGATCAAGGCCAAGTTGACTTCTTTCCCCACAACCTAATTTCCTAAGAATGTTGTTTTTCTTGTTCTTGAGTCCCATCATTAGCCCAGGTTGGAGGGGAAGATTCTTAATACGGATAAATTAAGAAATCACACTTTGCTCATAAAATTTGTGACATCAGAAAATCTTTTTTTGAATTCTTATGACCGGTTTTGTGAGGAGTGCTTCAATCATGGTGGATATGTCATGAATGTTGGGCCTCCAAAATTTTTGAAGTCTACAAATCTCATCCTAGCTTAAAAACCTGCTAAATAAAGTGGTTGCTCTTATCTTGCTTGCTGCAAGTTTACTCATTTTATAATATCCTTTGGTAGATGGTGACAACTCACTTGACAGTTTGTCATTGTATAACTTACATATTAAATTAAAGAAGTATGCCTAACTTTGGATACGTTATGAGCAATCCACCCGGCTACCTTCTTATCACGCTTTTTGCAATAAAGGTTGAAACCATTTAAACTTGTAACTTTCTTAAAATGTTGGACAATTCAAGATAACTAAAGCATTATAGAATCATACACTGAATTTTCCCAGGAAGGAAAGAATGGATCTTGGGAGAATAAATCTAGCTTGCCAAATTTGATGAGCAGACTAGTTATGCATCGGAATTTTTTTAATGTCTATAGTGTTTTTTTATCCCTTCAACTGTTGTAAGAGAGAAAACGAAAATATAATCAACATAGATGAGACGAAACAAGGGTAGGGTGGCGCTCCCATTGTAAATTTGAAACCGATTGTGTAGTCTTCAGCTTTATCATTAGCATTGGCGAAAAGACGAGATGAAGTTTACTTTAGTTGGAAACAGATACGTTATAAAGGACGACATTTTTATTATGCCTACGTGATTTGGCCTTTCTATAAGGGCTCCATCCAGGAGAACTAATAAGTAGGTAGTGGAGATACGATCATGTATTAGATGACACCATGTGGTTCAATACCCACACACTTGCAGGATTTTGTCAATAACATGTCACTCTACTCTATCAAAAGCTTTTGAAAGATCTATCTTTAGAGCACAAAATTATTTAGATTGAGATTAATCATAATGATTTTAATCACTTCAATAGAAAGAGAAATATTAAATGATTTGATGGTCGAAGAGGAAGGTTGATTATTGGGGGCTAATGATTTTAAGAAGGTAGAAAGGATTTTGTCTACTATTTTGTATAGCCAGGCAAATTTGTTTGTAATCTGAGGTCAAATCCCGGAAATTTGGGAGAATATTTTTTGATAAAATTATTTTTCTCTCAAATAATTTATGTCTCTTTTATTTTATCCGATATAATATTCAAAGTGAAACCCACATGACACGAAATCAAGATTCCGAGGGAAGGATTAAGTCCTATATGGTTCAAACTATATAAGGTCACGCGTTGTGTGTTCCTTGTATGAGGATTTGTTGTGCAGTAAGAGTTTTGATTAAGAAACTATGAGAGAGTACCTGCATGGTCAAGTGGGTGTTGTAGGCCATGGATGGGCCTAAGCAGCATCCAAGTGGATGCTCATAATTCAAACCATGTAACTCTATTTGAACTTGATTTTTAAAGTGTAATTATTATAACCTTTGTATAGAAGACATGGTGGCCAATGTAAATCGTTAATGTGTGAAAAGGGAAGTAAAGATCAAATTTATCCTAATTGTGTAACCTCCATCTTCCCCTTAAACTTTTTCCCTCTCTTTCCTATAACCTTTCTTCCTTTATAAAAGTGGCTTGAGGCTAAGCATTCTATACACCTCAGAGTTCACAAGTTCTCTATGACATTCTCTATTGCTATTGCCTTATTGTCATCCATCTGTAGTGTCGTTTGGGTACACAATGTGGGCAAATACAATTGGTACTAGTAATAGATAGTATGAGGAAGATTTCCAAGCCGGTGTGAAGCAATTTCTTTGATCCATTTGCTTGTGCTCATAGATGTATAACTTCTCTAACCTCATAAATGAACACCAAGAATCATGACGATTAAGCTTGGTGATAAGTATGGAAGCAGCAATTGTAGCTAGTTACTAGTGGACGTGAAGTCTTCTTTCATTTCCAAGTTTACTTGTTATGAGTTTCTCCTATCCGATAATTCCATCTTCTCCAACCCAGTTGGAAGTGAACATGTTAGTTGTTTGGGTGATGCTGAGCCCGTCAACGAGGATGACAAAGTCATCACCATCTTGTCATAGAGTATGTTGATGGAGGTAGTCTTGATAACTAAATTCTCATGTGAGACAATTGGCTTCCCGAATATGATGTCTGACCACTTGCCTGCTTGTAGATCAAAAGCCTTGGATTTATCCACTCTAAGAGATACATGCATTGCAAAAGTAAGTGCAATAGTTCCTAGTTTAGATATCTTCTTTGTTGGTGTTGGTGCGCATCAAGATCGGTGATTTTGGACTTGCCATGAAGGTCTAAAAGAAAGTCGGCTCTCGAGGCACAGATTAATACATGTTACAAGAGGCAGTTAAGGCTGTTGCAAGCTGCCAATGAATGCATGGGGCCTAGGGTGTATGGTAATGTAAAAAGAAGATATGATATGATGCAACTAATGTTGAAGGGGACTTCTTGCAACCTTGCTTTTTTAGCGATCAACAACCCCGATGGATGTCTGCCATGCTTGTGCCCCTTCTACATAGCCCATGGTGTTGAATCTTCAAATATAATTGTAGAAAATAATAAAAAGAAAATATATTTAAGCACACTATATGGCTAAATGAAATTTGAAAAACTAATTGAAAATCATACTTTTCCATATTTGATTCCTCATGAACATAGGATCTTACGTAAATGTTTGTCAAATTCATAATTTCAGTTTGGCACCCAAACTTCGAAGAGAGCTATGGCCTTCGTAAACCCAGATTTGTATCCCATTGACTGACCACTGGCGCCATCTGTCAGTAGCACATTAACGATGACCCTTGCTTATGAGGAATGCTCCGCCTTTAATCAGAGTATGTACGTCTCCTATTCTAAAGAGTAACTTGGCGTAGATTTTGATCCCTGTATGACTTTCTAGAAACAATAGCTTGGCTTCGATGTAAACACTTAGCATTCATCATTCTTTATAAAATTAATTTTTATTATTTTATATGGTAAGTAATTATGGGTGTGCTACTTATGTATCATGATAGGTGCATGTGGCACTTAAACAAATGGCAGTAGTGTTATCTAAGCAGTATGGATGGTATGAGACATTTGTGCAATATGAATAATAGTGTCATGCCCCACTTTAGTTATTCATATGAGTGGCAATGCTTAAATAAAAAAATGAAATAAAATTGTAAATCATGATTTTTCTAAAATAAATTTTTTTAAAGAAAATATGATGATATTTAAAGTAACTTCTATAGAGCAAGATACATGTATACAAAAGCTGGATAGAATTATTCCAACACATAAAGAAGAAATGTCTAAGATAAGATAATAAAGAAGTTAGATAAATGAGTAGTTTTCTCTTATAAACCAATTATATGTTTGAGGACTAAAATTTCTATACTGGGAAGATTGTAAAACCCCGATTTTTATCCTTATGACTCTATTATATTTCGATGATGAAAATTCCCAAATTAGGGAGATTGTAAAACCAAAAAAAAATAATTAAGTTATTTTGTTTTGGGTTTTGTAAATCTTAAAATGAACTATAAATAATATTTAATTAAATTAATTATTAAAAATTAGTATCATAAACTATCAACTATAACCTTTAAAGTACCGGTACAATGGTTTCAAATTACTTTTATTATTAAATTTTTAGGATTTAGCTCATTCGCATTAATTTAATAGTTAGTTTTTAAAACTTTTTGTTAACACACAAATGAAATAATTTTGAATGATTTCGTTCTTTTCTATAAGATTTAATGTAGTGATTTCTTAAATTTCACACTTATTCTTATATATAAATGAGAATTTTGTTGATGATAAATAAAACATCAACTTGATACTTAGTGAGCACATTTGGCTCACAAAGAGAAGGTTTTCAAGAAGTTTCATTCATATTATAATTGTGTGTCATAGTTGCAGGTGCCTTATAAAAATTTCAAGTTCGTATAATTACTCAAAATGTTGTATATTTTTATTTGGGAGTCTTGGTTGACTGAGCCTACATTCGATCACTATACGCCGAGCGCAATCGCGGTCAACGAATTGACTCTGTCTGACACGAGGTAGTACCCACAATGTTATATATTCCTATTTGGGAGTCTTGATCGATTTGAGCTTACATTTGACAAACATGCACTGAGCCCAATCGGGGTCAACGAATTAACTCAGTTCGACACGAGGCAACACCCTTAAATTTTTTAAGATATTAAATACCTGCCCCCATGCCGAAAGGTGTGACAAGGCACAATGGCGTAAGACGGCTTATTTTGCCATTTTGGTATCAAGATGGTGAGTTAATGACAAATATCGGTAACTAAAAGACGAGGGCCACGTAGCATGTGTGCACATACATGAGATTGTAGTTAGATGGGTAGCCACCTTTTCAACATATTAAGAGCTTAAAATAGGGTCATAATTACTAAAAGTCGAATTAATAATGTTGTGAAATATATTAATGTTTTGTTATAATTATATGACTTAGCATTTTTATCACTAATGCGGGATTGCCTATGTAGGTATAAGCATGGAAGGGTGGGTAGAGTCAGGATAGTTGGAGGACTGTTATTGGACTAATATTTTTTCTAAATTCTTTGCAATGCAATGAGAATTTGGCTTCTTAGTGGATGAATTTACTCATTCTAAATCAACCACTATTATAGCCCTCAATAGGATAGTGTGCGTAGTCTTTACGTAGCCATGATGATCATGTCCTTAATGAAGTTATTTTAATTTCAAATTTAATGGGAGTGATCCTTACTCCATCTACATATGAGGAAACACATTCATGTAAAGACTAATAGCACAGGGAGATAAAAATCACATAACTGATAACACATATCAAGTATAGTTACAAGGCGCCATCTAAATGAATATTTTAGCATAGAATGAGCATTATAAATTAACCAAGCATGTATAAAATGCATATGGATATGTAACTATGTGAATTAGGAGTAAGATGCATCATATATTTCATTTTTACGATGCTTAAGGAGTGAGATACTATAGATCTAAGGTTGAATGGTCTTGGAGGAACACATACATGGGAACTTAAGAAACTAACTTAACACAAGAATTTAGGATTTACCTAAAAATGTCAAATCAAGCATGAAAATCTACTAGACTACCATAGGAAGCAACCTAAACATCCAACACAAATCACAACACTAGAAAGTAACAAGGAAAACAAGAAGAACAAAAGGAGTTGAAGAAATACGTTTGTGGGGAGAATGGAGAAGGAGGAGGAGAGGAGCTCCAAGAGGCTAGCTAAGAGCTGGAGAAGGCCTAAAGGTGGTGGAGAAGGAGAGGGTCAGAGGAGAAGAGGTGGAGAAGAGTGGAAGAGAAGGAGAGTGGTTTTTTAAAAAAATTGTAAATAGGGCCAGCACGAGGGCACTGGTAGGGTGCAGAGGCATTCAATGGCATGGCCACTATGCAAGCCAATCAAAATTTGTTGCTCAGCCCAAGGGAGTTGTCCTAGTGCATAGGCACTGGGACTTTGGTGCGAAGGCCCCCTAGGGCGCTAGCGCATTGGCGCCAAATCCTGAAAACCCTAATTTTAAAACATGTACGGGCACAAGGGTGCTGAGCCATTTCATGTGCATGTATGGTTTGATTCAGGAAATTCAAACCTTGTATGAGCTCAAGGGCGCTCGGCCTGTTTTGCCGATATTGGGGTTTTTCGACTAAGGCACAATGTGAATAGAGCATGCACGCACATCAAAACACATGAGATGTTTCTAGACTTGTTGGGACGTGGTACTAGGCTCTATCTATTAGACATAACATCCCACAAGTAAAGGAGAAAGACTGAGACATCTACTCGTTCGACTGAACATAACTAACACCGGGGTAATTTGTGCCTTGGTGTACGTACTACATACCATAACAAATACCAAGTATATGGTTAAAACACCGTACATAAAGCAATTGGCTCAATTTACACTTTGGCTCAAGACTTATGTTATATTTTCAAAGAGGAAATTCTTGTTACAGAGATTGAAGGATTATCATTTTGAACGGTGTGATTATGTATGCAATTGAGAATATATTGTTAATTTACTACTTTTGTCAGGAATTTTGGTTGTAAGAAAGTGGTGTGCCTTGGGATTATCCTAAGAAATCTAAGAATCTCCATGTTCCACCCATTTAGAGCAAATTATTAGTATTTGCACTTCTTTAAGGGGCTTCTTTATTTAATTAAGAGTTTGAATTTCTTAATTTCTTTTGATTTTATAGTTTAAATTGGTTTATGAGGGTGCCCTTATTTATGAATAACATATGATGTCCATATTGGTCAGGGCTACGCAAATGATCGGTTCTATTAAAAGCTGAACTGAACTAAAAACCAAATTAACTGAATCAACTAATGTACATAACTAAACAAAAAGGAACAATTTGTAACTAAACTGAACAAGCCAGTCTAGTTCGGTTTGGTTCTAATTGAACTCCTTTTGAATTAACCAATTAGATTTTTTAGGTAAATATTTATTGCTCAATTTTTTTAAAAATTATATGTAATTTTTTGGGTCTGGTAAACGGTTAAAGGGGTATTATTTGTCATGCTTTTCTTTATGTTTTTTATCAATACATTTTATTTGATTGAAAGATTAAACAATACATCTCAAATCCCCACCCATTTCATCAATATTTTCTAAATATTCCTTTACCCACAATCAACATAATATAAAAACTATTAATATCATTTACCAATCGATCTAGTGCTTGAACCCGTGATATTGATGCATGAATTTCTGGAAGGGCATCAATCATTTTCTTAATTTCATAGCTTGCTCTTGAAAGTCTCTAATTTCATTGGAGTTATGCGAGGACATCATTGAGTGAGGACATCAATCAGTAAAAAAATATTTCTATGCTGCGCAAATCTACTTTTTTTTAGTTTGATCAATACATTGTCTGTTACTTCTATGTACAATTTCGTAAATACAACAATATGACTAATTTGATTTTCTTGGCCATTCCAATATTTTCTACAACACCTCCACCGTAAGGTGCCCACACGAAGGCGTATCAATGCATCTTAGAAAAGAATACCATTTCGTGATTGTGCTCTGCATCCAACCAAAAATGTTCAAAACTAATAATCCCGATAAAGTCATGATTTCCAGTGCCACTCCCTGTAGAAAAGAATAATTACCAAAGTAAATTATCATGATAGCTTCTTATAAGTATTATTTAACAAGAGCTAAATATTTACCTACCAAAAAGAAAAGAACACAAACCCTTTTTTTCTTAGTCCAATCTCTCAAGAAGTTCTGATAATGAGTACACTATCAAGCTGAAAATGCAAGACTTGAATGCTTGCTCTTGTTGCTCTAGTTAAGAGTAGTTTTTTGATATTCTCCACTTAGGTTTTGCACAATCAGTCAACAAAATGACCCTCACATTCGTTTACATATATTAACTAGAAGACTACCGTCAACACTTAGCATTATAAGAACACAGGTAATATATTAAATGTGATTAGGATTAAAAAGAAAACTTAGATATGAAAGACAAAAAAGAGAAAATAAATCATTAACAATCATATTTAGCAACTAGACAAAGTAAAAATATAATACCTTCCACTAATTCTTTTAAACCACGTGTATCTTCTTCGATATCAAATGAAACTATTTCATGTCGAACCAAATAAGAACAGCAGAATCACCTATTTCAATTATTATTCTAATCATTGCATTGGAATTATGTTTTTTAGACTTTTTTGCTACCACTCCAATCCTTTCTCCTTTTTATAAGAATAATAATTAGACACAAACATAAAGCCTTTTTCAAACAAACGCATTATTTGCCCAGCAAGGCACCATACATACCCAACAACAAAAAATGCAATAAAGCATTGCAGCTCATAAAAACCCCATCTTTATCAACCCAACTATAGTTTTCCATATCCCTTATTTATCCCTTCTCCCAAAACAAATCCCTACCCAATAAAGGGATACCTGATAAAAAGAGGAAGAAAATGACTGAAGGCTCAGGACGAAGGTGACGAACATAGTTTTCCACTAAAATGGTGAGAGAAAATATTATATTCCTTGATATTCTTTTGACTGAAACTAATACATCCTTCCTCAAGGAAATCAACAATGGCGGTTTGATAATTTAAAAGTAGAAAATCTTGGCAAGGCTTTTTTTCATTTTTGGAGTTAAAATTATTGGATATAGAGCTTTGCATAAATTGTGTTTATTATAAGTAACACACACTCTTAAATAAGTTTAAGATGAGAAACTATCTTAAAGGACTTGGTTTCATTTCATGGGTGGAAGATCTTATATAGAGCTATTGTTTATTTATAGCTCCCTGTATGGAGAGATATATTATTTTGAGTATATTGGTTGTTGCTATAAGAAAGAACCCTAGTGCCATTCCAAACCAAACACATTAAGGAAAATATCTAACTGAGATAACTTGAGGCTGCATTAAAAGTTTTCAGTTAAGTATAATTAAGCGTATTTATTTCTCAAAATATTTGTCTATACATGTATTGCTTATTCTGTTCGAATATAGGATTGATTCCATGTTGCAATTTGTTCTCAATGGATTGTTTCGTTACTCGTTTGATTCATGCACATTGTTGTTTGTTACCGGTTGGATTCACATGTAGGACATTATGCATGGTCTAAGTATAGGACAATATTCTCGATTACGATTGTTCCTTGCACATTGTTGTTAGAGCTCTTGCACTTTTGCCTTTGATTAAGTAAGATGCTCATCCTCGCCCCTTAGTTATTTTTTAGGACATAATTTTCCTTGGTAATTGAAAATGATTTCGGTATGTAGCTGAATAAGTAAAACACTTTGAATAATCAGTTTAGTACAAAAATAAAATAACAAAGGATCTTGACCCACGAAGATACTCAGCAAAATAAAGTGTTTATGTGTAAATAATCACAAGTGTTACTGAGTAAATCAAACCATACAAGTTGTAAAGATTTATATATAAGCTAAAACTAATAAAACAAATAGAATAAGAACAAGAGAAAACAAATACAAGATTTTTTTGAGAGGTTCAAAATTTGTACTCTGTCTCTTTTTCACTATTGTATCCTAAAGTTAGGTAGGTCTTCTATGTTTCACTAAGGCTAACCTTTGATTGTTACAACCTAAGTGTTACTTATCCTTCACTAACCAAGACCTAAGTTCTTCACAAGTTCAAATGTCCTTCACCACACTCAATCTCGAGTCGGTTTCACAGGCCGCACTCTTGTTCTTCATATCTTGACCTCAAACATGACTTTACAAGCCAAACCGAATACTTACAATTACAACAACCACACACCTACTCCACACCCAGAGTATGCACAACCATTAGTCCAAGCACAAATACCAATCACAATCAATTGGTTTACAATTAGCCCTCACAAGATGTAATGACCCAGCCTAAAGTGCAAACTAATTAAGTATGTCATTTCTTTAAAAGTAGTTAACTAATATTAAAGATGTATAGTCCATTTTCAATTATAAACATGATCTTACCCGAGTAGGTATTTCATGTGGGACTAAGTTGAAGGATATCACAATCTACCAACCTGAGGAAATTTTGTCTTTGAAATTCCTACACTAGTTTGTCGCTAGCCATATCCCATGTTCTTCTCTATCCTGTGATCATCAATCTAGCCAATGTCCCTAATCGAGCCCACCATTTAATGTAGAACTCGGTTGCTTTAATACTATCTATAACAATCTCGCTTAAAATATAAACTACTGGGCTACGTCATCTCTTTAAAAGTAGTTCTTGTTACGACATGTCCGTTCCAAGCCACTAGACAAGTGTTAAAATATAAAACTAAGTGCCTCATAAACTAATTTTTTATTAATTTATCAACATCATGAATAAATCCATTATATAATTGCTTTTAAAAAACATGTAAATTTAATCCATACCTAAAGAATTAGTTAAAGTTTAAATTCTAAGTCACGCCATGATATAAAATATAATATAACAAATACTTGGAATAAACTAAGACCCATGAAAATAACTAAAATTCCATTTTCATGCAAACATCAATAGTCAAATATGGTCTTAAAATGAATAAAATTCTTTCTAAATATGAACTAAAATTCCCCTTATCAGAATGACTAAATTCTTTCACCCTAATTGTGCTCGGCGCATGGTGGTCGAATCTTGACTCAAGCCGGCCAGGGCTGTTAAATAAGAATATATAGCATTTCATGTAATTATAAAGACATGGAACTTGCTTAGCGCATCATGAACATGATAGAAAATCATAATTTGAGAGTCACAAGCAAAATTATAGCATATACTTCCTTAGCTAAACGAATGACACATAACAATATCAAGATTGCAATCCATAAAAATATATTAAACAACAAATAGTTAATTATTAAAACAATTAATGAATACCAGCTTTATTTACTCAGTCATACCAAACCATTAATCAGTACAAGTAAAAATATAACTATGCCAATAAATAGATGTACCGATAAGTGAATCTATTATTCATTAACGGATTAATTAATAATACATTTTTTATACTTAATAACCAACAAAGTAATACATAGATAAACCAATGATAATTCTAGTAATAATTTAGTTATACTAACGGGTACATTATTGGTAATATTTTAAGTCATATACCTCAATTATAACATTTAATTAAGTTAATTAGTTGCCCAACTTACATAAACAAATTAATTTATTTACTTAAGCAAAAATGATATATATTAACATATTCACACATGATATATAGTGTTTATTGGTTTCATTTTTATATTAAATAGCCACAACATGTATTTTTAATTGACCACATATACATTATATATACATATACATATATTGAAAATATGTAAACCATCACCGACATATTTAAATGATATAGTACAACTTATACATTCACATAATCTAACATAATTATCATATATAACTCAAATCAAAACACAATATAATTATTTAAGATTATATGAACAATTATTTATTAATAACTAGTCCATATGATCATGAATTTAAAATAAAACCACATACACAAATCAGCTACACTGATAATAATAATAGCAAAAGTAATTTAGCTATCTATATATAATATAAAGCATACTTTCATCTATAAATACAAGATAATAAACAAATGATCAACCATTATTAATTTCATCACTTAATTTAATTCAAGTCAATTTGAATTCATTATGACCTAATTAGTATTTAATCACCCATTGACCAAACCAAAAACGGAAAAGAGCTCAAACACTACAGATGCAAGCACTCGGAGGGAGAGGAGAGGTATACCTATATGCAAGTGAAAATGGAAAGACTCCCAACAAGGAAGAGACGATAGTAGAGGGGAAAAAGTGTTGTAAAATAGATGTTTTAGTAGAATCAACCTCAAGAAAATAATTCCCCTCAAGTTACTCAATTAACTTCTCGAAAATTCTCACTTTGTGAGCCAAACATTCTTAAAACCCTCAAGGGGATGTTCTATTTAATATTAATAAAATTCTTTTTTATATAAAAGAATATGTGTGAAATTCAAAAAGTCACAAACAAAATCATTCATAAGTATATAAAATACCAATCATTAGTGTGATATCGAAAATTTAAAAACTAACTTGAGTTTTTTCAATGGGAATGGGTGAAAAAAACCCAATAATTCAAAGAAAAGCCTACTATATGGGAAGATAAAAGAATTTTAGAAATCAAATCACTCTCACAACTCCCAATCACAAAAATCTTTTGCGTCCAACTACTTGGTTAGACCAAGTCTTTCCCTTGTCTTCAACTCTCCACCAAAACTTCACCTTTGCAGACCATGTCAACCTACCCAAGAGACCCTAGCAGCTAGCAACCAAAGGCCAACGGGTTTGACTTGTGGTTGAAGCTTATTCGACCGAAATGGAAAAATAAAAAGAGGAAATTAAAATACAATAAGTAAAGTTTATTGAAAATAATCCATAAATACCACTGGACCGATACGCTAAAGGTAATAATTAATAATTTATGATATTGATTCTCAAGAATTAATTTAATTAACTAATATTTAAGACTCGTTCCAAGATTTACAAAACTCTAAATAAAATAGCCTAGTTCTTTTTTGGGGGGATTTATACAAGATCAACATGATATTTTACAATCAAATCACTCAAGAGATTACAATAGATACACCAAGTATCACTCAAATCTTTCAAACCCTAAAGTTGATGAAATGAAGCTTATTTGAAGCTTACACCCAATAAAGCCCTCAACCTTATTCCAAACTTATACCACTTAAGAACACTTCATTCACTCCTGATAGTTCAGATAAAATTATGGGTATGCTCTTTCCTTCATGCTTCCAGTTCTTTATATAACCCATATGTCCATAATTTTTTGTATCATCCAATCACTTGAGCATTAATATGCAAAAGACTCGTCCAAACTCCAACACTGATTTCCCTCTTAAGTTTAAATTCAAATAAGTCAAAATCTTTAGGTTCCACCTAGACATTTTGGTCTTCAAGGCTCTATCAAAGTTTTAGTCATTGTCCAAGTCCATGCTCAAGACTTGAAGATCAAGACCAACTCCATGTCTAATAGCTTCAAGTCTAAGTCCAAATACAATCTGAAATGTCACCACATTTCAAGTTAATCCAATTATAATTGAACATTGAATTAATTTGATCAAGTTCAATTGAACCATACATAGAGTGATATATCATGTAATCAACATTAATTGATATTTCATCATCAAAATCCAAAATGAACAAGTCTAAGACTTACAAATCTTCATATTTTTTATGATGACAACATATGAAGCTTCTAATAAGGTTTTAGGCCAATTATTATGAAGCAAGCACTGAAAATCAACTTCTTCCCAACTCCAGCTCCTTAGATCCAACAAATGTCCTCAATAGTTAAAGAAAGCCAATAGTCAAGCGTGCTTCAAAAGAATATCCTTTAGCTACAAGAAAGTGTTAGCATTTTTATCCATTTCAAAGACAATAAAAAAATAAACATTATAGCTTATGAGATGACTAAAATCAAAATAAACACTCTGCATACATATATGATCCCAACCTTTCTCACCCTTTGTCATCTTAGAAAGACACTAAGTACATTAGAGAAAGTAAAAATTAAAATAATCTTGCAGAGGAGTGTCATTCGGGTTCTACACAAAGTGAGAAAACCCCTCAAATGTTTTGAATAAGCAACACAAAAATCCTAAATTAGTCTTTCTTGATTCATCTTCATGTGAATCATCCTATCATCAATTGAGCTCATTCAATTTTATAACACTCCAATTTGTTCCCCATAGCTCATCATTAGAGTACCCATTGAGTCCAAGCGAATGTTCAACATAGCAAAATTACTACCCAAATCATCATTTACATTCAGCTATGATGGAATTTTTCATGACTAGGAACATCCTCCATGGTCCTTTCAGAATTTTCATCCGAATCCTTAAGGTCATCATTTGCAACTAGGGTTTCATCAATTTTCCTTTCCAACCGAGCATCATCATCCTCCTCAACATTATCAAAAGAATTGGGTTCAATCTGAGACCTTTTGACATTTCGGTTACTTAACCGAGACTGAATTGGAGCAAGGCTCACCATCAGAACTATGACATCCCCATAATATTGATGAAGACCTCTCCAATTCTTCACGAACATGGATGTAAGCATTACGACGTCGGGTAAACCTGATCTCCTTTTATTCCTGCATCTAAAGTAGATTGATCATCCTATGACTGACAAACATCCAAAGTACATAGATTCCGAAACAGCAAACATCACAGCCAAACTAATTCTCCGATGATTTCATCAATATGACATTAGATGAGCTTTGGAATGTTTGAAAGCACTGATATTGGTTGACATGATGACTAGAATACAACTTCGATTAAAATCTAATAAATAATACATAATGATTAAATCAAAAACCAATTTCGAAATTATTGGTTAAGCAATCTGAATTCTAATTTTATCTATTTATATTGTTTATTGTCTTGCCTATTTTTTCTTGTTCTTATTTGATATATTTTATTGTGTTCAAATCATTTCCACTTAGTTGTACACTTGCGGTCTTTATGAGGGTCTACATGTCGTGGGAATCTATCTTTTTTTCTTGTAAGTGTGTGATTAGTACACTCCCACATAGATGCTTCAATTAACATCAGAGCTTGGCTTTAGAACAAGATGGACAATAAGACAAGGCAAATTGAGGGGCTTTCCACCACAAGACAACTTTACTTCAATAGATCCAACTTTGACTATTGGAAGACTGGAATGAGAATTTTCTTGTCCTTTGATAATTTTAAAGTTTGACATATCATTTTTGGTAGTCACCAAGATCCATTTTGAATTTTCTTGGACTGTTGGAGTGAGCACAAGAAGAATGCTCACACCATCAATGTGAAAGGCTATAAATGCCCTCTATTGTGCTCTAAATGAAACCGAATTCAATAGAGTATCTATATGCCAATTGGGAAAGAGGTTTGACAATTACTAGAAGTTATTCATAAGGGGACATCTCAAGAAAAGGAGTCCAAGATTGCCTCCTCATTTACAAATATGAAGTGTTTAAAATGGAAGTGCTCTGTATATTCGGTCCAATGATGTCATTATAGGTCCCAAAGGGCTTGGTTAGGTAATTGAGAAGGTGGAGCTCAACTGCAAGCCACTTCTATCTCTTCCCAAAGAATGACACCATAGGTGAAGGCTATAGAGGAAGCAAAGACCTTGCTACCATGACCATGGGAAGAACTTTTTGGATCTCTCATCACCCACGAGCACACTTTGTAAATAAACAATGACGTTGATAATATCATATTCATCAAATGTATGTAAATGCTAAGCATATATATATATATATATATAT
>JAVDBV010000559.1:0-19746 GCA_032619315.1 Piper longum
CATAAATATATACACGAAGCTATTATTTAAGGTTGACCTAAATTAAATTGATCTATTAAAGTTAAGGATTATAGGATATAAATTAAGGTGTGAAATTTAATGTGTGAATATCATAAATAAAGATATGAAATTTCATGTGTATATATTATTTTCGTAATATTTCTTTTGTAATGGATGAAATTGAAATTATGAAACTAAAGTTATAAATAAAAAGGTTATAGTCCATGAATTCATAAGTAGTTTTCTTCTCGTTCCCAGTGTAAGAACATTAGTTTTTGAATATTATACTTAGATTTAAAAGATCAAAACCTAAAGTGGTAAAAAATTAAATTTTTTTATGGATTCAGGTACGCTTCCGGTATCTAATTTTATTTACTTGATGATTTGGTACGAAGAACTAATAATAAGGAATTTAGTTTTAAGTTGAGGATTAAAAAGTTATAGTTCTATCAATTTCTTCATAGTAATAGGGCTCTCTGGAGGTTCATGAATTAGTTTGCATAATCAGGTGAGCAGAAAGTGCGTTCAAATGAATATAGGGTCGTTGATGTTGGGTTTAAAACATGTACATATGATATGATTGCGCCATATGTTAAGTACTTATTTTTCTTTAATTACTTTCCTTTTTCCACCCCTAAATCAGACTGCACTAGCAGCGTTCTTGCTGTTTCTTGTTTTTGTTTTTTAAACATTTTTTGGTTACACATAGTTGACATGTTTATCATTATATCAATTTTTCAAAAGAAAAAATGTCAAGAATTAAATACCTAGTTGAACATGTTTAATTTTAAGGAAAACGTTCTTTCGCAAACATTTTACTGATTCACTGTTTCATATATATTATTTTTTATTATTTTCTAGAATCTTTGTTTGTGGAATTTGATGCCATGTAATGGATTGCTGGTATCCTCATTTGGAAGTTTCTGATGAATGCAGGGATTGACAGAGAATGTTGATTCGATTTTATTTAGTCCCATGACAGATGATGCGGTTCGGAAGTTGAGTTTTTAAAAAATCACCAATCCAGTGGCTTTCACTGGGTTGCGGAGGTCCACAGATGGGGGGCTGTAGCATGCTGCAATCTGGCCATTAGATGACAATACACTGTAAATCCCTGAAATTTGACTCCCTGAGTGTTCATTTATGCAGTAAATGAATAATTACTTTAGTGTTATGACGACATGTGAAAATTGAGTGTTATGTTTTATTTTTTAAAATTTTTTCTTACGTGTTCAAATATTGAATATGACTATGGGTGACGTACGGTGTACCTTGGCCGTTTCAGCTAAACTACTGGAAGTTTGATTTGAGCTCTGTTAACAGACGAAGATGCGGTTATTGAATGTGAATGATTAAATTGAAAGCATTCTACTTAGATTAGGAAACAAGACTCACCTCTTGAAGAACAAGAACAGACCACTAACCACTAACATAAATCTTCACTCCCCTACACATAGGTGTGATGTGATAAGTCAAATTATAAGCATGGTCAGAATATAACTTTTCAGAGTGTCTTTTCTAAAAGCTGTTTTATTTATTTGAATAGAAACTTGTTGTATTCATTGCAAAATTGTTGTGAACCTTATGGAACGCTCACGTAGCTGTGTGTGGTTTTTTTGCTCTCAAGTGCAGGTCATGTGGACAGCGTTCTTTCCTTTGCCCTGGTCATTATGGCCACATGGATCTTGTTCTTCCAGTTTACAATCCTTTGCTGTTTAGGGATCTTCAACTTGGTTTAAAACAAACATGCTTCTATTGCCGTCGGTTCAAAATGAAAGGAAAAGTATGCATTTGATCCTCATTCTTCCATCTTTATGAATTTTTTTTCCGCATTTTAGTTGCAAAAATTCAAACTTTTGCATGTTATAATGTTGTTTCAGGTGAAGATTTATGCCATAATGTTTGAGTGCATAGTCTTGGTAACATTGTAGATGCCAGAAAATTAATCTTACATTTAACAATTGGCAAGAAGCTAAAGGAGATGCTAGAGGTAGATGGCTCGGTTGATGAGATGGACACAAGTACTTCACTTGACGAGATCTTATCTGAAAATATGACTGAATGTTTAGAAGACAATAGATGGATCTCTTTGCAAAATGACATGTTGAAAAATGCTTTGAATTAATTTTTGGGTTTCAACCTTAAAAAGTGTGAAAACTGAAATGCTTTGGGCCCGAAAATACGGGCGCTTGATTTTTGCTGGTTCCACATGGTAATTACTTACTTATTTTTCTAGTTTTTTTTAAATTTTTACTCGATGAATATGAGGGTTAATGCAGTGTCAAGATTGTTCAATGAGTAGTTTATTGTATAAACAATTATGAAAATTTTTGTAGCCAGTAATTACTTTTTCCCTATTGTTTTTAACTGGATGCTTAAAAACAATTTGTGAACCATGATGGTACTTATATTGTTATATTTGTTTCAAGTAAGCTTCCCTATTTCATGATGCAATAAACTTGATATTGATATGGTTATTATGCTATCTGTACGGGAGATGAATGTCTCTGGAGTTCGTGGAAATGCTTTAAGGGACATGACAATAAATCTTGTGGATAAAGACACTGCAGCAATTGCATTTGGCAAGAATGTTGATGGTGATGTGGAGAGTTTGTCAAGGGAAAGCTCAATTTTTTAGAATGGAGAAATATCTGAGGATAAAACATCTGGATTTTCTGAGAATAAGAAAGATGCAACTGATAAAGCGCTGGATGAGTTCTTAAAGCAAACAAAATTCTTTTCAGGACATCTGTTACGAATACAGGTTTGCCGTTCCCATTCTTTTACCGGAGGTTCTGTTAGATGACTACATGTAAGCCCATGATGGTCATAGATCAAGGATTAATAAGCTCATTAGGGTGTTGAGTATTAAAATGTAGGGTTATTAGGCCCATGATGTAAATAGTCTTTAGCAAATTTGGGATTATCAATGATGAAAACTGAAGCAGTTTGTCGTAAATGTTATCTATTATCCTCCCCAAGTTCAAAAAGGCTAGCAAACCTTTGAACATGAGAAATATCTATCCCAAAATCCATCATTTATTTGATTTATTACTCATAAGTGGCTTATGAAATCAGCGATAAATCAGTTTGTCGTAATTTAGCGTGTTCAAGGGTTTACCAGCCTCCTTAAACTGGAGACAAGAAGAGGAAAACGACTACGATAATATACAACCTTTTCGTTCCTTGATAATCCAAATTATATTGCTAAAGACTGCTTATTAAAAACTTAATGGACCTAATGGCCATACAATTTAATGTCACTACCCTTACGGGTTTATTATCCCTTGACATACGACCCTCATGGGCTTACATATAGTCATCATTAATGCACTTGTCTTAAGTAAACAATTATGGAACAATGCCTTGACTTTTGTTTTCAAAAAGCTATGCGGACATATTTATATATGTATCATTTTTAATATTTTCCCAGGTGAGATAGATGCTGCAAGAGTTGTGGAACAAAGACGGTAATATCCTGCAACTTGTATTTGACATCCAACGGCATGATATATAAATGTCTGGGGAGTCCAAGAGCCATCTGATGTTTTTATGGAAACTGTTCTTGTACCTGCGAACAAGTTCCGTCCACCTAGTAAAGGTGGCACTGGTTCAGTGAGTATTTCTTTGCTGTCCTTTTCTGCTTTAAATAATATTTATGACTGTTTTTTTATGTTTTCAACTAGCGTTTGTGGAACCAGTGAGACTATTTGCAACTGACCAGGTTGCACATGGACCCCCTTTGTAATTGGATTAGACTTGGCAGAAATTCTACGGCCAGTTCGTGACAGATCTGATCTGATCTGATCAAGTTCATCAGGTTGGACATGGGCCCTTTCCTCATGTCTTATAATAAAATTACTTGTCATATAAGCTATAATAATTCATGAATGCTTGAAATTATTATGAAATATGAACACTTTACCATTCTTTATCTATTATATCAAGTAGTGATTGTTTTTTTTTCCTCACGTTGTTTTTACAACATTTTAAAATTTATGAATTTTCAAGTTGTTGAGCTTGATCTCCTTGTGCTTAGTACTGTTTAGATTACTATGGCACATTTAGCACATGGATTTAGTTAGTCTCTTTATATTTTCAAAATAAATAGAATTTGTAATTTGGATAAAACAAATGTCAGTATATTGTTGTGAATTGTGAGACTAATTAATAATTTTTCTAAATATTTTTCAACAAAAAATATGTATCCAATTTTTATGCATCATCTAAGCATAGCAAGTAGCCACTAGATATGCTCAATGCTTCTTGTTCTTTGTTGCATGACATTTGTGTTCATCCAATTGGAACTTTATAATAAAATTACTTGTCATGGAAGCTGTAATAATTCTTGGATTCTTTGAATTATTATGTAAGGGTGAACACTTTACCACTTTTCATCTATTATGTCCACCAGAGATTGTTTTTTTTCTCACATTATTTTGCAACATTTTAGGATTTATGACTTTTCAAGTTTCTGAGCTTGGTCTCCTTGTGCATAGTATTGTTTAGATGTGCCGTGGCACATCTAGCACATAGATTTAGCAAGTCTCCTTATATTCTTAAAAGTATATAGAATTTGCAATTTGGATAAAACAAATGTCAGATCATTGTTGTTGAATTGTGAGCCTGATTAATAATTTTTCTAAATATTTTTCAACAAAAAAATATGTATTCAATTTTTATGCATCATTTAAGGACATCAAAAAGACAGTAGATATGCTCAGTGCTTCTTGTTCCTTGTTGCATGGCATTTGTGCTCATCCGATTGGAACTATATAATAAAATTACTTGTCATGGAAGCTGTAATAATTCTTAGATGCTTTGAATTATTATGAAATATGATCACTTTAACACTTTTTCTCTATTATGTCCACTAGAGATTGTTTTTTCATCATGTTCTTTTTGCAACATTTTTGGATTTATGAATTTTTAGGTTTCTGAGCTTAGTCTCCTTATGCATAGTATTGTTTAAATGTACCATGACGCATCTAGCACATGATTTTCACAAGTCTCTTTATATTTTCAAAATAAATAGAATTTGTAATTTGGATAAAACAAATGTCAGTATATTGTTGTGAATTGTGAGCCTAATTAATAAATTTTCTAAATATTTTTCAACAAAAAATATGTATCCAATTTTTATGCATCATCTAAGCACAACAAGTAGCCAGTAGATATGCCCAATGCTTCTTGTTCTTTGTTGCATGACATTTGTGTTCATCCGATTGGAACTTTATAATAAAATTACTTGTCATGGAAGCTGTAATAATTCTTGGATGCTTTGAGTTATTATTAAATGGTGAACACCGTACCACTTTTTATCTATTATGTCCACTAGAGATTGTTTTTTTTCTCACATTATTTTACAACATTTTAGGATTTATGACTTTTCAAGTTTCTGAGCTTTGTCTCTTTGGGCATAGTATTGTTTAGATGTGTCATGGCACATCTAGCACATAGATTTAGCAAGTCTCTTTATATTTTTAAAAGTATATTGAATTTGCAATTTGGATAAAAAAAATGTTAGATTATTGTTGTTGAATTGTGAGCCGGATTAATAATTTTTCTAAATATTTTTCATCAAAAAAATATGTATTCAATTTTTATGCATCATTTAAGCACATCAAAAAAACCGTAGATATGCTTAGTGCTTCTTGTTCCTTGTTGCATGGTATTTGTGTTCATCTGATCAAAACTTTATAATAAAATTATTTGTCATGGAAGCTGTAATAATTCTTGGATGCTTGGAATTATTATGAAATATGAATACTTTAACACTTTTTCTCTATTATGTCCACTAGAGATTGTTTTTTCATCATGTTTTTTTTGCAACATTTTTGGATTTATGAATTTTTAGGTTTCTGGGCTTAGTCTCCTTATGCATAGTATTGTTTAGATGTACCATGACACATCTAGCACATGATTTTCACAAGTCTCTTTATATTTTCAAAATAAATAGAATTTACAATTTCGATAAAACAAATGTCAGGTCATTGTTCTTGAATTGTGAGCTTGATTAATTACTTTTTTGAATATTTTTCAACAAAAAGATATGTATCCAATTTTTATGCATCATTTAAGCACATCAAAAAGCCAGCAGATATGCTCTTTTTGCTTCTTGTTCCTTGTTGCATGGTATTTGTGTTCATCCGATCTGAACTTTAAAATTTTGTGCCATATTATTGAGTAAGATTATTCAACGCTGAAATTATGAGCTTGATAAATGTGGTCTGTATATGTTAGCTGCAAGTCAGTTTTGTCTTTGATTTTCAGATCATGGAACATCCACAAAGTGCACAGCCAAGTAAAGTTCTACAGTCAGATGGCAGTTTAACAAATTCTTATGCAAATAATTCTTTCAATGCAAGAACAATTCGTGGATGGATGGATTTACAAGAAACTGTTAGTGTATTTGTTGATAGCAGAAAGGCAATGTGTGAGTTTCCTTCTCATTTGTGAGGTTTTTCTTGTGCTAAATTTTCATATAAAACATCACTTTTTTTAATGAAAAAAAAGGATTTGGCCAGTTTGTCATTGAAAGCCAAAGTGCTAGAGGCAAATGTATGCAAATTTGAGAAAACAAAACATTGTTGATCTAGAAACTTCCTTTTTCTGGTGCAAATTTTCTTCTTTGGTATGGTAGGTTGATGGAGAGTTATTATTTGATAAAATAAATGAATAACAAGAGAATATGAGCTGAGAAAAAGGGGAAGTTTAGTCAAATAAATATGAAGAAGTTGACAAGAAAAAAGGGGAAGTTAACTCAAATAAATATGAAGTTGACAAGAAAGAACAGCTGTATTCTACTGGCAAATCAGCCACAATTCTGTGTACAATGAAGTACTAATCAATGCTTATAGAAAACATGAATATGAAATACAAACTTTTGAGCATAACTCATTTCAAACAGTAGTGATGCAGAATTTTATACAATCTTTAATTTTGGAAAATACGTCTTTGTGTACTGTGGTGTACTGATCCATGCTTATAGAAATGATCATAGAAAACATATACGTGAAATGAAAACTTTTGCACATAAACCATTTAAAATACAAAAGTAATGCAGGATTTTATGCGATCTTTAATTTTGGAAAATACATCTTTGTGTACTATGGGGTGTACTAATCCATGCTTATAGAAATGATCATAGAAAACATGCACATGAAATGCAAACTTTTGCACATAAATCATTTCAAACACAAAAGTGATACAGGATTTTATACAATCTTAAATTTTGGAAAATACATCTTTGTGTACTGTGGTGGACATAAATAAAATCTCATGACAAAGGCTTTTTATCTGGGTAGATAACTATGCAGCATTCAATTTCTTGGTTAGGATCATTGGCTCAAGATTGGAGTTAATGATACATGATGTTTGTGGCTATTTGCTTACAGCTATATATATTCATGTGGGAAGAAAAATTAATAAAAGTCCATGTATTATTGATTATCAGTGACATGAACTGAGGCAAACATTAATTCATGCATGTCTAGATATAACTAAAACCATAACATTCTCCTAATCAACTCCAGAAGTTAACAAGATGCGGATGATAACTATATACCCTTGTAACAGAAGTGACTTCCAAATAGTAAATAGTTATATTTAATGAATCAAAATTATGATTATGGTTGCTAATGGCAAGAGTGAGAATAAACTAGAGAATTAGTTTTCTTCAGGTTGCCTCCTTGTCTACATCATTATCTCGTGCAATGTGCAATGCCTGCTCCATATTTTTATTTCTACTTCTTCTCATTCTTCTTCTACCGATTCTCTACATCTATGTCTACATCTATGTCTACATATCTCTCTTCTTTAATATCTACCTCATTACTGTTCGTTAGTATTGTCATTTCTTGTGTTATGAAGAATACTGGTCCTCAACTTAGATGCTTTTCTTTCTTAATGGATAACAGGCTAAAGAGATAATACTGGCACAGGCATCTCTGAGCTTCTTGAAAAGAAGGCAGGCATCTTCCGGCAAAAAATGATGGGTAAGAGGGTTAATTTTGTATGCCGCTTTGATATCTCACCAAATGCTTTCTTAGCTGTCAACGAAATAGGAATTCCTCCTTACTTTGCTTCACGGGTAACATATCGTGAGGTTAGTTTCATGTCTAGTTTACTTTGTTTAACATGATCTCATAGCATGCTTAAACTTGGTTGTGTTGTAGTTGTGTAACTTCCAAAATAAGGTTTAAAGTTAACCATGTTTGAAGGTATTTTTACCACCTGGTTTTCAAAGAGTGTCGGGGGCATGGACCCTAAACTAGGATCCATGTAATTATAAATGATAAAATATTTGATAGTCATAACTTTGTTGACGCCAACCCTCCTCCTTTATCCAGGCATAAAATCGGCAATGCAGAAACATTGACGGAGTTTACATTACTAATAGATACTAGGAAAATCATTAGGCCTGTAATGGACCATCACGTGGGTGGGCTTATTAGGCAATGCTACCAATTTGCTTGTCAATAGTGTTTTATGTAAGACTCCTAAATAAGAAAGGCTAGTCAATCTTACACTAATGGGGAGATCTATGATATATAAATAAGGGGCTTTAGATTTTTAAATTGATAAACTATTAATGGAAAGATAATTTAGGCCATTAGTTTGCATTTTGGCTTCAAATTATTATCGAAAAGAATTTTGAGAGCAAATTTTTTTTAAAGTAGGTAGATTGATGTCCAATATGATTTGTAGTATATAAGTAGGGATGAACCTTTAGATTTTAAATTTGTTGACAATTTTTGAAAGGATGGTTAAGCTCTTGTTTTTTTATGATATACAATTAAAGGGTTTAAAATTTTTAAATTAATAAATCATTAAAGAAAAAATGATTTAGACCGTCAATTTGTACTTTGGCTTTAAATTATTACTAAAAGGAATTTTAAGGGAAAATTTTTTTTAAAGTAGATAGATTGATATCCAATAATTGAAAGATTTGCATTAGGGAGTCTAGGCCTATTATTGCCTGCTACAGTTAAGCTCTTTAATGAAGCTCTTACTTTTTAGTGACGAATCAATTGTGATTTTGAAAAGGGTAACATCTTGGAATGCTAGCAAACTGGGGCAGTGCGTTATAAATGGCAATGAATTGCATCCATGTGCAATTCATTATTTAGAGAAGTCTTATCACTGTCAAGTTGCCAGCAGCTAGAAATAAACGTGTGGCAATTTCGAGAAAGTTGTTTTCATCATGTGTATTTACGGATTCAGAGAGGCTTTGTATGCACAACGCTAACTGCAGGCTTCGTCATCACCTTCATTTTTTTTCTCTTAATGCATCTCAAGAAATGGAATGCTTGTGGTGTAATGCCTTCACTGATTTGCTATGAAATTTCCCTGACAGTACTTATAATACTGATTTTGACGGTGATGAAATGAATGTTCATTTTCCCCTAGATGAAATATCCCGTGCTGAAGCCCTGAACAGCGTTAATTCTAATCAATAGTTCACTGTTCCAACTAGTGATGATCCTATCAGAGGTTTAATTCAGGCTTGTACTTGGACAGTGGTCACAAACTAGTGTAGTTACCTTTTAGTGTTCAGGGATCTATTTGCATTTCTACGTATCTTTGAAGAACAATTCATTTCTTTTTAGGACCACATTATAAGTGCTGTACTTCTTCCTAAGGACACCTTTGTGACAGGAGAAGAGTACCACCAGCTACTTTATGCATCTTTTGTAATTAAAGCTGCTTCAAATTCTGTAAATAGTGGATGGAGTAAAAAGATTTATAGTGTCCTGTTAGATGATAAAATGCACCCCGTTCCTCCTGCCATATGGAAGCCTAAGCCATTGTGGATGGGTGAACAGGTTAGCATCTCAGATTTACTTGTTGATTATGCGTCTGCTGTCAACTTAAAATAATAAGTGATAAAAATATAGTGTTAATCGCAACTATGGTTTTTTTTTCTTTTTTCTCTCTTTTTTTCTTCTACTGGGTACCAAAAGAGTGTCGGGGATATAGACCCTAAACTAAGATCTATACAATTACAAATGACAAATTTTATATAGTCGGTGCCCTTTTTAATGCCAACCCTCCTTTATCTAGGCTTCGGACCGGCAAAGCAGACACATTAGCGGAGTTATTCTAATTGCAACTGTAAACCTTAAATTTATATACAGTTCTATGTGTGTGTCTGCATGTTGTTTCCTGTCCTTTTAGGTGATAACCACTATTCTAAACCACATAACTCAGGCAAACAACCTTTCACAATTAAAAAAGTTGGGAGGATTTCGAGAGACTAGTTTGGGCCCACTAATGGAGAAGTTAAATTGTTAATCCGACAAAATGAGTTCCTCAGAGGTGTAATTGAAAAGGCTTAGTTTGGAAAGTACGGCTTGATTCATTCTATTCAGGAGCTTTATGGTTCAGATGCTGCAGGGCTTCTCCTTTCTATGCTTAGTCGTTTATTCACGGGGTTTCTTCATGCTTTCTTTCTTTATATTTTTAATTTTATATTGTATGATTTTCTTGCCAACATGATTATCTCTGAAATGATGCTTCACATTCACCAGGTGCATGGGTTCACATGAAGAGTTGATGATCTTCTTGTTAAAAGTGCAGACAAGGAAAGGACAAGCAAATTAACAAGAAGTGAAAATATTGGAAAAATAGTCTATTCTCAGTTCCTTGGTCGAAATCATGGTGATTTGGGTCAGTTAATTCAATATTGCTCTTTTCATTTTCTGCTAGATGAATTGATGTGATAGGTAAACACCTCCTTGCATAGGCAATCGTGGATGAATGTACTTCATGGTTCACTTCCAAAAATAAAGAAGATCTGTTAGGGTCATAAATGTAAAATACGAAGGAGACCGGGTGAGGAGGGAGGGGGCACGTAGGTGGTTATCCCTTTTGCGAATTTGCCACAAACAAATCACTTCCAAAACCAAAGAAATTAACCTGTTCAATTGACAAATGTTGCCTTGATCCAACTCATTGGGGTCCTCTTCACAAAAAGTAAATAAAGACCTTGCCTATTAATTATAGATAATGAGTTGGTGGGAATTGAAAACTGTTGTATTAACAATGCATTTGGCAAGGACCAAGACAGGAAGGAATTAGCTCGTGATTTCCACTCTGATCAAGTAGGAATTTTATTTGAAACATCAACAGGGAATTCGGGTCAATTGCAATGTTTTAAAAATGTATTAAATTTGTATGTTTGTCAAATTTATTTTGTGATCTTCTTGCCGAAGATGCTTATTAAATTTAATGATTGTTGGGGCAGTGTGAGATTGGAGCAGAAAAGAGAAATTTGGGAGAAGACGAGAATAATGGGGAGGAGAATGGGCTTTAATGTTTGAAAAGAAAAAACTCATGGTCTATGACATGTCATATAGCTATTGATTCGAGGGTCCTAATAAAATAAGGAGAAAAAAAAATAAAATCCTAATGATACTGTGATCCTAATTAAACTAGAAAACTATAAAGCTATCAAATCACTAATAAAATTCTAAAAAATGCATTTGTAAAATTTTTTTGACAAATTCCTAAATCAGTTAAAAGTAGAACGTGTCCTGCGTCAATGATATTAAAAGATGAGATTTTTTGGTACGGTGGTTCTTTTGTGCTCTATGTTCTTGATTGGTAATATGATACTATGGATATAATGAAGTAGCAATCAGATATTAAAAAGAAGAATCATAGCAGTGGGGCTTATCCCATTGGTTTGCCTCTGTACCACGAATAGTTCACTTCCAAAAACAAAGACTTCCACAAGATTGCGTTGATCCAACTTGTTGGGTTCTGTTTTTGAAAATATCAACTGGGAACATTCTAGTCGAATTTACAATTTGGAAAAAATGTGTTGTACCTATGTATTTCGCCTAGTTCATTCTGTGTTGTGACACCCTTTTGAATGTCATGAGGGCAATCCATCTGGTTCTATGTGAAATTCAAATTAAAATAAAAAAACACTAACGAAATCTTTGTTGCAATGCTTATCTCAGCAAGATTTAATTTTAATAAAGAAGCAAAATAATAGAAAGAAGTGTTGAGAAAGTGTTTAAACATTGTTTAGACAATAGATACATAGGTGGAAGACATAGGTAAATAGTGGGATAAACAAGTATCGAAAAGTGGACAAATTGGTAGAAGGTGGGGTGCATCCCTACTTGATTACACCACCTGTGTTTTCCTTATTTATGACAAAAGTTTCATACAAGTAATTTCAGATTTCTCGGGATAATATCTACAACAAATTTAACCTATAATTCAAACTTCAAAACAGCCAAGAAACAGTCACTATCAAAATAGTGCAGCATAAGCTCAATTACTTCTAACAAGAAGCTTGGTCTCATTTTTCTTATTGATATCGGGAGGTGAGATCTCTTATTTGAGATATCTCTTCTTTAGCCCTTTCCAATTATTTTGGTGCACTTTCCATCAAAACCAATCACATATGGCGGATTTCTTAATTGGGCTACTAATCTGAGCTCATGGGATTTATATGCAAGGCAGAGCATATTAAGTTTTACCTTTTATGTTCTAAAAAACCTGTTGAAGTGATGATTTTTGCATTCCATTGTTAAATTCAATTTATTGAAATGTGAAAGTAATCAATTTGTGGTACAATACATGTGGCGAACCCTGGCCTATCTTTTGTATTAGGTAATTATGAAATTGATTTTGTTCAGTTAAGGTTGTGAAGAAGACTGCACTCGTATATTCCTGTATATTTAGTTATTGTTGTGTTTTCATTACTTGCTAATTAGTGCCTTATTTTCAACCTTAATACATTCCATTTAGCTGGTCGTGGAGAAATGAATGTGACTTTGGGAATTCCACATTTGGAAGAAATTTTGATGAGAGCTTTAGAAGTTATTCAGACTCCTGATATGACATGCCCTTCATTAAAGGGTAAAACAAGGCAAGTAGGCCAATGTTCTCATCTCTTCATTCTTAATTTTTTCAGTATTGTTCTAGTTGAGCATATGATTGATGTTGGTTATGTTTTGCACCCTGTAATCTTACTGTAAGGGATCGGTTCTTTTGCAAAACTATGGAGTCTTTTGAATGATCTTTGCCATGATTGTTCTGTGAGATCTTTGCATTTTTTCTGTAAATTTTCACGGAGTGTACTGGTTTCAGGTTGTCTTTTGGTTGCTGCATTAAATTCACTAACAATCTGAAGATTCTAATTGGTACTGTTTCTTAATTGGTCTTAGAAAGCTTTTCCTAATTAAGTCTACATTTGAGGCAATTGGCGATGCTTGGTTTATTCAAATAGAAAAGGAAGTTTTCCTACAGCAGACATAATATTAATTATAACATGATCCATTGGCTCGAATTTCCATGCACAACCGATAATTGTTCACACATATTTTTGTGAAGCGTTATTCACAAAATTATATTGTAGATTCCTGGAGGTTATGTCAAAATTCAAGATAGTTTTTGGCGTCCCTTTTTTCTAGAAAGAATATGAAGTAAATTGTTAACATTGACAAAAATTTCTTCTATTTGCATCCTCTTATCTCCTTGTCTTCTTATCATTTAAAACATGGTGTCCCTTTCTTTATTGATTGCAGATCGTCTCTTTTGGGTAAATATCTGTTCTATGCATCATAGAAGTGTTTTCACTTTTTTGGATGTTTAGCAAACGTTTATTTCCAAGAACCATCAAGACGTTAATCATACTTGACATTTGATTGCTAAACCAATCAGCTTTGTGGGTTTTTTTCAACTTCTCCATGAAACCTCAAAGTTGTTCACATCAGGTTCAAACAGATTTGAACGTAGCTTTTTTCCCTCCCTTAGCATAGTGTTTAATGTCTATATAAATTTTCTCCTGTATCTCTTTTCAGATTGCTCAACAGGCACCTAGCAAAGTTTACGTCAAGTATTCTGGGAGAATTGACCGATGTGCAGTGATTGAACTTAATGGGGACCCAAATAAACCTGCAATTCAAACTGCCAGTGTAAATTTCCAAGTAATCTGGGGCATGGATGAATTTATAGATGTAAATAACATAATTACAAATGATATACACAGTGTCCTGAAGACATATGGGGTGGAAGCAGCAAGAGTAACAATCATAAATGAAATTCAAAGGGGTGTTTGGTTTATACAGAATCTCTGTCAATGCGCGTCATCTAACTCTCATTGCTGATTACATGACCGCCGATGGCAGATGTCGACCAATGAGCAGGTATGGCATTGATTCCAGCACTTCCCCTTTCAGCAAGATGATGTTCGAGGCGGCCTCAGTTTATGAAGAACGTGGCTCTCCATAGAGAGGTAGAAAGATTAGAATCTCCATCATCTAGAATATGTGTTGCGTTGCCTGTTAAATTGGGAACTGGTTGCTTTGATCTTATGCATAACTTGCAGATATAGCTGTCGATATTAGACATTTTTGCTGCCTGTAATACAAATCACTTATGATTAATAAAATAATCAATTCACAGGAAAATCAACTAATTGGAAGTGGTTCTATTTGATTTTTATGTTCCTCGCTGCTTGCAAGTTTCATCTCAATGGCTAATAAATAGTGTGTTTGGCTGTAATAGAAAATTTTGTATGAAATCTTTAGATAATTTATCACAATTTTTATTTTGTTATAATTATAAACTTTAACAGAGCTGATAAAATTATATTTAGCAAGGAAGGGGGAGAGGGACGAGTATTAAAAAAATAAATAAGATTCGACTATCTTCTGTCCTAATGCTTTGTGGAGCTCTCTGCGAATAGGATTTACAGCTTTATATTTTGTCAATAATTTGTCAAAAGCCTTTTTTTTATTAATTATTATTACAGCTTTATATTTTGGCTATTACATTTTTTGTACTTCTGTGTACCTTGCCGAATGGTGACTGGAAGGTATCATTCAGTGTAAATTGCTAGCGGTTAAGAGTTCCATTAAATTGAGGTAACGATTCTGTCCTAGGGGTCCAAGAAAGTGTACTCTCCTCTGATTTCGGGTGCTTGTTTTTGCTTGAAAATATAGATGAAATGCTGAATTAAGATTTCTACGAGGTGGCCCCATGAAAAAAAACCCCTTTCACGACTCTATTTCTCACTTAAATGTCACAAGAAAGTGAGATGAATTGACCATCTTGGCCTTGACACAGACGCCAGAAGTGTGGCTTGTCCCCGCTCGTCGAGGTGTCGTCTCATCCACGACAATCCATTTCAGTCCATTTAAACCATAAACCCTAATAATATCTTGAATGTTCATCACCCGTCTATTAATAAAATCAACAATGGCCTTCTTTTTGTAAATTTAAGGAAATAATTAGAAAGTTAGTACTTAGTAGTTATGTTAATATATATACTTATGAAGAATATCTATTTCCTATTGTATGCTATATATTAATTAGTATTTGCACTTCTTTTAAAATTTAAATTAGTTTTTGGAGTTGCCTTGGTCTCTCTGCTTAATTTTTTTTCGACGTATTAATTAATTAGGGTAAAGTGGAGATAATACAAGCAAAAGCCCTAGTATCATTGTGGCATTGGTCGATTCCAGCAGACGCGGCCAAAAAGCCTACTAATAAACCAAATCATGAGCGCAATTACAAAATTATGAACCAAGCAAAATACCATTGGAAAGTAACTTCCTAATATTTGCGCTGCATCATCCCTTTCCAAAACTCTTGGAATTTTTTTTAAAAAACAAAACATGTTATGCAGTTCATTTATATAAATAAACAATGTATCAGACACAGTATGACAAAAAAAAACAATGCAGCAGATGTTGGGCCCAAATTACAATATAAACACAACCATCCAATCTGAAAGTCACAAGGTTGTTTCATCAAAATGGTCATTAGCCATCCAAAACCTGAAAGGCTATGTTTACAAACAATTGATTGTTGGAGATGAAATACATTAGATGAGTCTACATCTAGGATTGATCGCATGATACGTATAACATGATGCAAATACAAAGGTAATTGTTACAATGAACCAATAATCACACATAAACAAGAAGATACTTGTGAAAGGAGATGGATGCCCCTCCTCCTCAAAAGCCAAAAGGTTTCTCCGGAGCATGCCCATTAGTGCGAAATTTTTCGGCCACCTTCTCAACCTTGTGAAGGTCTTTCCCCTTCTTTGCCTCCACCATGGCTCTCTTATCTTTTGCTTGTTTTTGAATTTTTGGTACCTGGTTCTTAAGTTTCTCAGCATGTTGAGCAGCTTTCTTCTCTAAATTTTGCTGCACAGTGAAATTTATTGATGGTTAGCTGGTTTCAAATTCTAAATTCTTCCATCTTATCACATAAAGAGGATGGGGGCATGAATCTTAAGCTAGGATCCATGTGATTGATTACAAATAGTTTTGATGGATCTTAAGCGAGGATCCATTAGGTTTATCCGGGCTTGGGAGGATAGACTTATGCAATATTTAGTTTAAGGTGAATGACAGTATTTAGCAAGTTAATTGCAATAATAATCGCACAAACAGTGAACAGGATAAAGTACCTATCTAGTTACTCTCATACAAGGTAAGAGGATATTGTTTATATGTTGTTTCTTTCCAAAAATACAAGGATATACTAAGGTTTGAATCACAGTGCTTTTACATATTTATGCAGAACAAAGAAACCTGTTGGAGCCTGGAGGTTTGATCTATATGTCATACTAATGAATTAAATTTTTTCTACACAGGGAATTAGGAAGGGCGAGCAAGTAGAAAAGAACAGAAATTATCTAAGTTCTCTGGTAAAAATGACACTAGTAGAGATCAGAATAAAGTAAGGTATAATTTCTTCATACCATGTTTGTAGGCTCTTACTTTGAAATTATAAAGGAAGGTGAACAATTAAATAGAGTAGAAATTGTTGTTCAAGTATACAAGAACATACAGAATTCCCAATCACAACAGTAATTTTACATGTCTCAGAAAAAAAAATGCAGAAAGGTGATCAATTTCTCAAAAAGTAGAAACGATAAAAAAATTCTGAGTTTTGGTAAGAAACTACCTCCATCAACTTCATCTTAGCCTCTAAAGATGCCTTTTTTTGGTTTTCCCAAGCAACAAGATCTGAAAGCTTTTGGTTAGCCCTGCGCACAACAGCAATTCAAGAAGGAAATAAAAAATATTTCCTCAGTAACTGTTGTTACCCAGAAGGAAAAACTTTGCATTCCATAGTTTTAAAATTGTTCCAAATCAAAGACTTATCGACAACTAATATGATTAATTAAACATAACCAAAAAAAATTTTCAATCAATATTTCTAAAAACAAGTCACCAAGAAACTCGCAAACTAAAAAGGCCAAAAATCCAAGAAAAGAAAAGAAATATTAAGTTTAAAACAATAATACTAACAACTCAAAATTCTTACTCGCTCTCAGCTCTGGCTTTCCTGTATTCCTCCCAAGCCTTGACAACAGTCATTCTCTTCTCATTTTCACTAAGCACAGGACCAAGATCTGGAGAAACATAAAAAAAAGAAGCCATCTTTGAGCATGCAAAACATCAGACAGGAAGAAACAAAGAGACATGTGACCAGCCAACCTTTCTTAGCCTCCTCAGGTTGAGGTTCAGTAGTCAAGAAACCAGACAATTTCATACTCATTTTCCTCTTCCCAACCAGAAAAATATCAGGAAGAGCTCTCAGAAAAAGATCAGGAAGAGCTCCAACAGGTTTGCGTTTGGTCTCTCAAAGGTAGCCAGTGTATGTCCTGAAACACTTTACATGTATTTTGGTCCCAATTGATGTTACTTCTAAAATACTATATATACGAAAAATAAAAAAACCACCAGCCAAAAAATGTAGCAAGTTGCACTTTCTCGGTTCAAGCTGCAGCTAAAACCAAGCAGACCAACTTGTTATAGGTACAGGTGGCTAAGTTGAAAGAAGCCAATTTTATAAATGAACATTTTATTTATTAATGTATAAATATATAAAGATAAAAACTTTTTTTCCTTTGCTTTCTAATTTCAATTTCGCGTGCGAACAAGCAATAATCATACCCAAGAGTTTAGTCTGGCATATGGGCCAGGGATGATCTGAGGTAGAGTTAAACTTGAAAATTGAAAACCCACTATCAACTATCTTCATTTTCCTGCGTTTGATGATGATTGACCTCATTCCTGTATGACTTTTACACCACTAACAGAACCATGTCAAGTTGTCATTAGCATATATCTATATATATATATATATATATATATATATATATATATATATTAGTAATTCTCGATTTTTTTTCTTCGTTTGTTGGAAGTTGGTGACTCGTTCATTTGGCTTCCATCATCATTGCCAAGAATCTAATGACACCGGAAGGCATGTCTTGACCCGTATAAGATGCTTGGAGAAAGCTTGGTATGGAAATCAAATGTGATCTGCCGCCAGCTCAAGAGTCGCATTTGCAGCAAGGATCTAGAGGGAGACTTTGACACTATGGAAGAAAAAAAAATATTTGTGCCAAAAAGATTCAAACCAGTGGGAACAGAAGAAAGGGGATGGATTGGGATTAGTGGCATGCCATTTTAGAGTGTAAAGAAAACGCATCTATATCATATTAGATCAAAGCTACTAGAAAAGCAATATTGGCACCGTTTTATATCGTCCAAAAGGAAGACTGAGAAAAAAGGGGAGTTAGCTTCTCTTTGAAAGAAATTTTTTTTGATAAAGCGTTGATTGTATTTAAAAATTTTAATTGAAAGTTAAACATGATATATATATGTATATAGAAATAAATTTGTTGTGCTGCAGTACACCCATGTTGGCTATGCTTTTATTGCATGTGGATAGAATCCAATGGTTATAAAAAAAATGAAGCACAGCGGTTGTGTCGCTCCACTGAGCTCCTCCCCAACTATCCTCCATGCCGCCCTGGCCTCCTCCATGTCGTTGTCCTCGTTGACCATCCGTCTGCTACCCTAGCCTCTTCCATGTTGCCGTCCTCCTCGACCATCCATTTTTGGCCTCGAGAGTGACATCGAACCGGCCCACTCATTTCCCCTGGCCATGTTGCCGCAGCCGCCCCAGTCATGCCCGCTCATGCTCCAACTCGTTAGCGACATGTGATGTATTTCTCAACGGCAACATTTCGTTGTCAGGGCGGATCGGGAAGCCGGCGCCAAGGCGTGGTGTCATCGACGGTGGGGGTTGGCATGAGCAGAGCAGCCACTTGTTCGAATAGGGGCTACTTTGTTGTGTATGAGGAGGCACCAAATTGTGAGATTGATGGCTACAGCACTGGCTGGCGGCGTCGTTGGTTGGAAGCGGGAGGCTGGCAGCAAGGTCGCCAACGGTGGGGTGGCATGACAAAACCGGGGAGAAGGAAATTGGTGGGGGTAGTTTCATAATAAAAACTTCACTCAGCTCCCGATTCGAGTCAATATTACGAAATATATCTTTTTTTAAAAAAAAATAAAGTAAAATATCGCAAAATAAAATAATCAAGTTATAACTCGAATAATATGTTCTAAACCTAAACCTAACATGTTATGTGAGTTAGAACATAATTATTTTATTTTATAACATTTTACTATATTTTTTTAATAATTTTGGACTGTATTTTACAATATTAACTCGAGCAAAAAATGAGTCAAATTTTTATTACGAAACTACCCGTACACCTAAAATCATTCTTTTCCCATGACATTCTCCTATGTTTATCCCCACTAGTGATAGTCCTCTAAGCACACCACATAGCCCACCCCTTCTTTCGCCGCTACCTCCACCATTGGCATTGCCTCGATTGACGCCATCGACACCGGTTAAGTCTTCTGAAGGTGCAGCTTTTTCAGTGCCGCCAACCATAGAGCTTCT
>JAVDBV010000562.1:0-24988 GCA_032619315.1 Piper longum
AAGATGTAAATTTAAGTTGTGAAAAGAGTGAAATAAATCACTTTGCAGTTTACACACACAAAGGAGAACAAAGAATCCTTTCACATAAACCATCCAAATCTACTCCATGCCATGCAGGTCACAAAGCATGCCATGAGGATCAAGATTAGTGTTATCAAGATTTTGTTTTTACCCTCGCTATGGAGCAGATACACATTACAAAAGAAGCACAATAAGTTCTCTTATTGGCTATTGCCGACAATCAACAATAGGCTGATACAAGAAATGCCCCAATTCTTTCTTGCAACTTATGACACTGCTATTTTAGACTTAAAGAATGCAACATAATACTCCATATTCTTCTCTATACTCATGGCAATCGGTCATGAAACCCGTCTTCATATTCAAATCATAGAATTAACATTCTAAAATATTAAGGTCCCAATCAATTTTGAGTTTCTATGTTTACCATGAAGATTCTCCCAATACTAAAAATGTTCGATCGGCATGCTTGTTTATTGCCAGACAATTGAATTGAACATAAAAATGGATCTCAATCATGTGACCTTCATCAACAATATATATTGAATTCCCAAAATCATAATCCCACTAAAATACTACGCATTTGTGAATTTATAAACAGAGCGAGGAAATGGGAAGAAAGAAGAATAATATACCAACCATGAATAAGAGAGTGGAGGCTGCCATTGGGCTGGTACCCGTAGACGAGGAGCCACTCCTCCTTGGCCTGGAAGAATGCACGGAGGGGAACCAAGTTAGGGTGCCGAAGGTTGCCCACTGCCCCCATACGGCGATCGAATGCCTCCCTCCCCACCCCAGCCATTAGGCCGGCGTCGAGCCGCTTCACCCCTGGCGATGAGGTGCCCATCCATCACAGCCTTGTAAGTCGTCCCCATCGTCCCCCGCCCTAGCATCTCCGCCGACGCCCGCATCAGTTGATCCAGTGTGTACCCCAGCGCCTCTCCGGCACAGAACACCAGTGTCCCGCTCTTCACGGCTTCGATCCGCTCCGCATTCCGTGCCACCGCCGCCTTCTCCGACCGGCTGTCGCCGGGCCGGCGAAGTGGTGCAGGGATGCCGGCTGCGGGGGTGGGGAGAGCATGGCGGAGGTGGCGGCAGTGGGGCTCGACACCCGAGGAAGCCCCCGGCTTTTGAGCATTCTCTTGAAGGCAAGGGAGAACCCAACGAGGAGGACGAGGCCAGAGAAGTGGTTGGAATGGAGGCGTAGGGTGGAGAGGCGGGGAGAGGCCGCCGGAGAGGTTGTTGAAGGAGAGGTCGAGGGTGTGGAGGCAGGGGAGGTGGAGGAAGGAGGAGGGAAGGGGCCGGAGATGGCGTTGGAGGAGAGGAAGAGGGACTTGAGGTTGAGGAGCAGTGAGAGGTCGGGTAGGGTTGCAGCGAGGGCGTTGCGGGAGAGGAGAGGACCCGAAGCTGTTCGAGGCCGCCATCGAGGACAAGGCGGAGGCGGCAGCCAGGGCAACACAGGCAAATGCGATAGCAGGGGCGGCGATGCTGAGGGTTTTATCAAGTTTCACAGATTAATCTAGACCGCCCATGTATATCAGACGGTTCACATTAACATGTGGCGTATACAGCTCCTCTACCTCTGGCTGAGGAAATCTTTTGCCATATATATATATATATATATATATATATATATGGAAAAAGGTGTTTGTGATGCAGTCATGGTTGCATGAATCAGAATCGGAATCAGTTTTTCAATGAATTTAAATCGGAATCGGTCTAAATCGGCCAAGAATCGATTTAAGAGTCGGTCTAAATCGGAATCGGAATCGGAATCGGTACGAATCGGTTATATAAAAAAATTTGATATTAATTTTATTTTGATATTATTGTGTTATTATAGTTTATGATACTTTTTAATATTTTTAGATTTTTTTAAAATTATTTGGAATTAATTATTATTTTTTACTCGAGTCGGACTCGAGTCAACTTTTAATCACGAAAATACCACCCCTTCTCCACCACCTCCACCCTTCACCACCGCCGTCGCCGCCCACCGTCCTGCCCCGCCTCCTCCCCCCGTCCTCACCCCACCTCCTCCCGCCGGTGATGCACGTCTCGGCCTCCCCCCACCGGCATAAATAATTTATTTAATATAAAACTGATTCAGCCCGGTTTACCCAAATTCTGATTCTGATTTAAATCGGTCAGAATTGGAATAAATCGTCCGATTCGGGGCCAACTGATTTGTCCCCGAAATCGGATCGGCGGCATGCCGATCCGATTTAAATCGGCTAATTCCACTCGAAATCGGTCGATTCGTGCAATTATGGATGTAACACAACTAAGGTTGTGCTGTATTTTTTTCCTAGCCATTGGATTACGATTCAACGGCTAAAAAATAACACCCCCTTTGTTGTGTTTTACCTACCGCAACACGAGATTACACGCAAGGATTGTTAGGACAGAAGTGAGATCGTGGTGATGGCGGGTCGCGGAAGTGCACTGTGGTAAAGGGAAAAGACGATAATAATTTTATAATAAAAATTTGACTCACGCCTGACTCGAATATATATATATATATATATATATATATATATATATATATAATCGGTATGACCATAATAATGTAGATATATGTACATTTGAGATATTACCCTTAATATTATGGATTTATTTTTTTCCTACGGTGATATAGCCTATATCAACCTTAAAAATATTCTATGATTTATTTATAGGGAAAATATTTTTTGTATTTTATAAAACAAAAAAAATTCGATCGATACACCATTTTCAATATGAATTATGCATTTTAAATATTTTGGTTTAAGAGTGTTCGAGCCTCCGCGTCTTTAAGAACCTTTTTTATGTTCATCAAAGATGTCTAGTATTTCTTTAAAAAGCAATTTGATTGATATGATTTGGTATTGACTATAGCCAAAGAACCCGCACTGTAGATTTAGAGTCAAGCTGACTCCAAGGACACTCATCCATCCAACTCTCCCTACTAATTTACCATTCCTATAAAAATGATATAACCAATGCACCAATTTTTTTTCACATATTACTAATTAATAGTTTCCGGGCCAGAGCAATAAACAGACTCGTGCTAATTCGTTCCCCGACTAACGAAGAGAGCTTAGTGTCACATATCCTACTAATTCATGTCCAGGGGTTTATATGCTCGAAGAAAAAAATCAGGAAGTTTTCATTCTGTAATAGAAATAGTTATTCTAGAGCACACCTCATTCATAATTAATTGAATTTGAATGCTAGTTGTGTAAGATTTCTTTTTTAAGGGCAATAACCTTTCTATCTGAATAATTATTAGGTAGCCAAGATAAGATGCAAAGGGGCCCGCACACACATAAAAGAGGCCCTTTTATCATTTTATCTATTTTTTTAATCTTTCTTTTTTCCATGTGAACGTTTCCCAGGAGGCCCAAGAGCAAGATGCACACGCAACGAGACAGTTTCCTTTTCGAACATCTGACAAATAAATTTACACAAAGCTGGGCTTATATAGATTCAGGTCATCCCCTCCAAGACCACAAAAGCTTGTACATATGTGCTCTCAGATTTCCTTTGGGATAAAAAAGAGAAGTATGCTAGCTCTGACATTTCCTTGGGAAGAACCCATCTAGGATAATGAGATGTATGTTGTGACTTGCAAATCTGGCAGGCACAAACATGACGGTTTAAATTATTTTTAACTATAATTAATACTCCTAATAGCTAGAGAAGGGCGAGTGATTAAACTATCTAACAATTACATGGAAGATACCAATCTATATGTTACGTTCTTTATTATTTGTATCGTTGTTGATCTGGATCGGTTGTATTGGGGATTATGTTTGTGGGTCTGTGAATTAAAATTTAGGATTGTATTAGGTGCAAATACATATGCCCATTACAGCGTGGTGGAAAGGGAAAATATAAGCCCATTAGGTTGCAAGACAAGATATTAAGCCTAGCATATTTTCTTATAAATAATTGTTGGATTATTGAAGAGAAATAAAAACTAAGTTTTACATTAGTAGTTTATAGTGAGTTTTTCTATATTAGTTTCATCTCCAAGACAGTTCCTTTAACATGACAAGTTTACTCTAAAACCCCTAAGTACTACTATATCATCACAAATTAATTTTATGTTGATTAGATGGATTGCTCTAAATCAGACTTTCGCACAAGAACACTCTTAATTACATCGGTTTTCTATATATTTATATTTTTTATCATAGGTGATCGAACACATGCATTGTAATTGTGACATTTAATAGTGAAAATTATATTCTATCCGTGATATCTTTAAATTAGTCTTGTCGAAGCAAGTAAGATCCCTTATATTAATATTGATAGTTTATAAATCTTCAATTTGAGTTAATTATTTTTAATAAATAATTTCACCGTTTCAATTTGTATTTTAGTTGGGTCGTTATAAACGATATTAGAGTCGATTTAAGATTGTATTAAGCGGTTGGCTTGATTGGGCATAAGTTAAACCACTAGCCACAGATCAAGTATAAGAATTATAAAAAAGAAATTTCTTAAAGTGAGTAAATATTGATATCTTCAAATGAATCTAATATATCTAAGTACCTAGTAGAGTAAGACTCCATATATTAATATGGATGTTTTATAAATTTTTAATTTGGTTAGATATTTTGTAGTGGATAATTTTTTTTTTGAAGAAATGACTTATATCTATTAATTTATATTTTAGGCTAGATTATTACATTATCTTTGAAGAATCAGTACATTACTTTGACCTTTAGGGGATATTCGCAAAATTGTGAATTTAATTTATATTCTTAAAGTATATTGGCAACATGAATAATATTTCACTAATATTTTAATATGAACGAGATTATAATTATTAGTGAATTTAACTTGTAAATTTAGTATGAATTTCTTTCTATCCTTTATTTTTTAGACGTACAAACCTGTGAATTAGAGAGATGTGCAATCTAATAATCGTACTCTTAAAGGATTAGACACATTACTGACCTCTTATTTCCATGAATTCTTACGATTTTCTCTTTTTCCTTGTTCATTTTGTGGTTAAATTGAGACTTTCTTAATATGAAATATTTTTCCCTTATTACAACCCATCTCTCAATTTCCAAATCATACAAAGTAGTGAAAACGCACCCTATCTGAACTTCATTTTCTTCATGCATGTGAACCTCAGACACGAGATAAGACAGCACGGGGGGATAGGGAGGACCCGGGAACTAAAACCCCTCCAAATAAGTGAGCTAACAAGGGACCCTGTTCTTTAAAACTTTGATGAATGATTGATGTTGCTCCTAACAAATACTGCCAATCAATACATTGCTCTCTGTAGTACCTTTCATGGCTCAATATATTTGGGAAAGAGACATGCAAATACAAACAGTGCCATTGTTCCCCCTCAGCCCTCCATCTCTGTCCTCTACAATGGCAATATGGCAATATTAATCCCCTCCAACATTTGAGGTTGGGGTGGATGATGCGTGTAAGGCTTGAAAGGGTGATGAGTCATATACACGCAGGGTGGAGTTCACAGACCAAGAGATTGTTTAATCTGGTTTTGGTGTGCTGGGTTTTTGTGTTTTCTCCGAAGAAAATGAAATATATGGAAGTTAGGGCATAAAGAGAGAGTAAGGTTTCAGATGGGACTCGCTTTCTTCACGAGAGAGGACGAGTGTTTCCTCTATTCTTTATGTGAATAGACTAGAACATGCATGGTTGTAACGTGTATGAGGAAATTGAAGCTCAATTATCAAGTTTGGGAGCAGACTTACTCAACAGATTGAGGTACATGGAGATTAATTGAAGGTTTGAATGAAATTAAACATCAATTAGGAAGTTTAGGAGCTTACTTTAACGTCTGAACACCATGTCATTTGATTGAATAACGTTTTTAATATACCAAAATTACCCAAATCAAGAGGACTAAATAAACTTCAATATATATTATTATGACTACTCTTGTATATATTTAAATTACTTTTTTCTCAGCATCCCCCTCTCACAATATTGGACCGACATTGATTATTAAGTATTTTTTTCTTTCGTATTTATATATGATTTATTTTGTGAATTATAAATTATAATTTCTATTTTGATATGTATAAATTTAATGTGATTTTCATTATATTTATGCAAAAAGTATTTTAATATGAAAGAATAAAGCTGTTCAAGCTACCTTAATATATATATATATATATATATATATATCAATCATTTAAAAAAAATGTTGCATTTTTGTTTTGAAGACTGAGATTTGGCTTCTTATGTGAGGTTATGGATCAAAAAATAAGTATACATTTAATTTGTTAGAATATTACAAATAAAAAAATTATCATGATATTTAAAGATAATTTTATCTATATTATTATCAAGTTATTCTTTTTTGTTATTATTATTATTTTTTTGAGAAAAAACTAATTTTGGTTTTTTCAAATAGTGTTTTCATTTTTATTCAATCACAATATTTTTCGTTTTTTATATGTTTTAATTCTAATAAAGTAACTAAACGGTTTCAAAATGATGATTAAGGGGATGAATGAAGTGTAATTAGTGTTAAGTATTAAATGCAAATGAATGTAATGAACATAAATATACCCACGAAAAAAAAACTATATATCATTGATGGTCTATTTCTCTTCTCCTCCTATAACTCCTTCTAGCTGCACATCTTTACCCTCTTTGGAAGAGCTTGCATTGCCGGTTTCTTTTACATTGACTATAATGCTTGGTTAGAGACCCAAATATGCTTACACGAGGTCCATAAAATTTCCGAATTTGAAGTGTTGCTTATTTGACTAAATGATAGGAAGCATTAACGGGGAGCTGTCTGTGCAAGCTTGGCCTTTGTAAGCCTGGGTTATTACTTGAGATGCTTGACTGCTTGAAAAATAATTGAGTTAAACATTGCGTTGTTGGTAAATACTATATGATCTTTTGGAATGAATTGTACCCAAAAAAATGTTTATCCCATCCATCCATGTCATGTACAATGTGGATAGGGAACATATGAAAGACGTGTTCGAAGACCTCACCAACGATAATTGAGAGAAGAAGATTTGTATAGCTTAGGTCATTTTCTTCCTCCTTTTTATCATTTCCTTTCTTCCGATGACTGAGGTGATCCACGCCCGTGATGATGCGCGCTCGTGACAAGTTATTACGTGCCAGTGGGAGTTGTTAGATATCATCCACGTTGAAGTAACCATCTTATTAGATGATGGGCTTCCTTTTCTTTTGGGAAGAAGCAACACAAGAAGCCACGTAAAGGGCTTAGCTCCAACAACAAGGCCTAGTCTCACATCTAATACTTTTTATAATAAAATATAATAAGCAATTGAAGATATATACATCTTCAATGTTCCGACCCTAAGCAAATTAGGTTTCATGGCTCGTGAAATTTTTTACATGCCTTTTTAAGATTCTATGTAAATCCCTGAATCTGCATATGTGAATCCCTAAGTTAGTTTATAATTATCTGATAACTATGAATCCCCTATTTTTTTATATTTATAAGTTATATAAAATAGTAAATTTTTGTCACCTCTAAATTGTTCCTCATTTGTTGTTTTTGACTACTATGCCCTATTTCAGCTATCACTTGTGTTCAAATCTTCAAGATCTCAACCACTGAGTCTAGGATGTCAAAAAATGGTAAATTAACAAGTTTCACGTAAATTCAAGGTTGGGTAAGTGATTAAAAATTAGTTTTAATCTTTTAGTTCACGGTACATTACACTTGGCACTCTACTATTTTTCGACGTCTTGGACTCATTGATGAAGTCATTTTGAAGATTTGAAAATCAGAGGGGTCTAAAATAGGTCATTGGATTCAATGATAACATAAGCTTATCATTTTAGTGGCCGTGTAAGTTTACCATTTTATTTAATTTGTAAATTTATCAACAAAAAATAAATAGTGAATTCGTGGTTATAAAACTGTTGTGAACTGACTTAAAGTTTCACATAGAATATTTGATTCATGTACATGTTTAATTCATTGTTATTAATAACTGGATGAATATAATAATCATATTTAACATTCACGTACATAGATCCAATTCAATAATCCCACATTGTGGACATATCTCATAACTACAGTCGACACTCACATGCATTGATTTGATTTGGTGTTTTCAAACAATAGGAGTATATAAAAACTACGCCTAACACAGAAATCACGCAAAATATTTGTGTCTTTCTTATCTTTTCTTTTTATTTTTGACCTCCGTATTGTTGTAGTAGGGAAGGGTGCTTCTCTCTCGTCGAACTTTCGTATCCAATCATGGAAGCAAAAATTTGATACTAAACAATGTACATTGAGCACTAGGCAACTTTGGAGAACTTTATTCCTTACTGGTGAATTTCCATTGAAGAGCCTCAACTCAAAGCAAAAATAAAGAGATCCTCTATACATAGATTTTGGCACTCTTCCACGTCCATTTGCATCAGTGGACTCTTTCTAGTAATTTCAAGGTAGGAAGTTGATTAGTTCTTTTGACTTTTTACATATGAAAAACATTTTAACCTCCTTATATTTATTTGAATTACTAAAATTAATTGTATTTATTGTCAATCAAAAGATAGAGGTGACCCTAGATCACCCACTAACCGTGTCCAACCAAAACCAGAAGTGAATGTGAGACGATTATAATGAAAGTGCTAAGTGAATGTGACCGAATGATTATGATAAGAAAATCAACTAAATATGAACATTTATTTAACCAACCAAATGACTAATCGAACATTCGAATTTTATTTTGTTAGCATGAAGAAGTATCTTCAATATGTATGGATCATGTTAATACATTTTGTGTATTAGCCATGTAAATTAATAGTTCATTTTATGTATTAGTCATGTAAATTAATATATTTTAGGCATACACAAAATACCTTTAGTCGCATCTAGCTGACGCAATACCCTGTCATATGGTGTTTTTTTTTCCCTTTCAAGAGGGAGCATAAATTGATGTAATTAGGGGTGTAAACAAGCGAGCGAGCCGAGCTCGACTTGTGTTCGAGCTCGGCTCGAATAGTTCAAAGTTCGTTTGAACTCGACTCGAGATGGAACGAGTTTTGAGTATACATGTTCGAGCTCGATTCGAATAATTTTTACGTACGACTCGACTTGAATAAACTTAAACTGTTTGATTTTTTCGACCTCGAACACAGCTCGTTCGTGAGCTTGAAACCGGCTCAATTAAAAAATGTAGTTGGCGTGATTTGAACCCACAACCTTTTTTAAAAGTTAAAGACTTAAATACCTACCATTTCAACTATCTCACTTCTTTGATAATTTATTGTAAATAAATAGATATAATTAGTTATAATTAAACTTATTAGTACATTATATATATAATATAAAAATTATATTATTATATTATTATATTATTTTATCGAGTCGAATTCGAGTCGAGCTATGAGTCGAGTTCGAATCGAATTCGAATTATACCCGAGTCAAGTCGAGTCGAACACGGCCTTGCTCATGCTCTGTTCGTAGGATTCGAGTTCGAGTCTAAACATTATCAAGCTTTGAGTCGAGCCGATCCAAGCCGAACTCTAAATCATCACGAGCTAACTCGCTCAATTAACAAACCCTATGTATGGTAGATAAGTATTTTTCTTGCCCAGACCTACTCAATTGTACTATATATGGCAGTGGACCATATCCCTGGCAATTATACTTTCGATTTAATCTACCAAGACACAAAAAAACTCAACCATTTGGGCAATCAGATTTACTCGGACTGTTTTTTATGTCTTTTCACACAGGAAGGCTTTTTATTTTTTCAGGCAAAATGACATCAAATGAGTGAATTTAATAATCTTGGAATGACTTTATAATATGTAAAATTTTTATACATTATTATTGTTCACTGGCTTATCTCATGAGCTAACTTGTCAAAGACAATAGAAACAAACAGAAAACCAAAGAAGATAGGCTTCAACAGGTTCCCTGCCCCATGTGCTTCCTGCAATTAGACTCTGACCAGAGAGAAGAAAAATAAGTCTGATAATATAAAACGATTACGAAAGATACTTGTCTTCGAACCTTCAAACAACTATATTATCTCCACTAGTAAGCTACAAACAAAAACCCACTTGAAATTGGGGGAAAAAACACAAACCCACATAGAAACAAAAAGAAGAGAAGCGAAATTTGATTAACAAAGGCATCAAAATTTCAAACTCATCATCATACTAGTTTCCCTGTTCATTGAGCCAACGTGAGAAGATATATAAGCATGCATGGAGTTGAACAAGAGAGGGAATGAACTTGTCAAGGTCAAGCCTAATCATACTCATAAAAGATTAAGGAGATGTTGCCCATGCCCATTCCCATTTTTAATCATCTCACATTATTACCAAGCTCTGAGCCTGCATTCCTTTCACATGAAAAAATTCATTGGATCACTCCCCACGTCCTCATTGATGATGTTTTATTGTTCATTCTGAACTTTATGTCGACTATTTGGTTTCATTAATCAATAACATTAATCTACATCTTTTATATATAATGTTTAATATAGACTGTACACATTATCATAGAACAACCACCATGGACTAAACAATTGATATGTCAATTTTTAGCAAGAGAAAGTTAAGATTGGAAGCTTAATACCTACCACCACAAATAGTGAAATCAAGTAATCAACATCAAAGACTAATAAGATTGAGCTTTTGCCAAGCATATAACAGAGTGGGGCAAATAATAGCTTTTTCTGTACTTTGCCAGAGGATTGGATTGGGATCATCAACCATATTTTTAAAGATACCCTATTTTCAAACAGAGAAAAAACAATTGTATAATTTATCTCCACAATAAGGGAGGTGCAAGCACTAACAAATTAAGGCAAGATAAATATAAAATATTTGCCAAGCATGGAACTACATGAGCTTGAGCTGTACCACACACAAAATGGGAGTGATGTCACTAAATACTCTGTTCTACACTATAGTTATTACTTGGCTAAACACCCACAGCCCTATTTATATTTTACAAGCTGAAAAGCGTAAAATAAAATTCGAGATATTTATGATCGAATTTTGATATACACCGACACGATTATCGTTTAAGTTTTAGGGAGGTTATAAAATAATCTTTTACTGATTAATTACCTATGGCAATCAAGGACGCCAGTCCAAATAGGAGCGTCTAAAGTCCAAAAATCTCTGAACTAATTAATAGATTTTATTTTCAAGCTTGGTCCTGCTGAGTAGTTGCTGACCAACTATTGAATGCTATGGAAGCATTTTTAAGGGAATTAATAAAGTAATTGAGAGATTCCAACAAGACTGATTCATTCTCATCTCTTCAGCACACCTTTCCCCTCCAATTATTCACTTCTCTTTTGCTTTCACTTCGTGTATCCCACAACCAAATAGACTGCACTATTAAATGACCCGACTCTTCACATCTGATTGTACACTCCCCCCCAAGCCAAATTACTTTGATTACTGGTTTTAAAATTGGCAAATGCCCAACCACGGGTTTACAAATCTTAATGAAGTGAGACCCTTGTCTGAGATTAGGATGTGTGCTTATAGACAATAAAAAACAGAGCACAATCACAATCGTATCTACATTGGGTCCTACTTAATTTGATGTGATATATCATTAAAACTAATTAAGGCTTAATTTAATTGTCGAATGATTCAAGAGTGAGCAGTATTGTTTGTGTATCTACGTTACCGACGAGAATAATACACACCAAGGACCGGAGAATATGTGTTTTATGTGATCTAAATATGTTTACTATATTTTTCGTGCATGCACAAATGGCCACCTGTTGAATATATTAGTGCATTTGTACATTTATGCAAAGAGTAGATAAAATCCCATAAAATTGTAGCAAAAATTAGCCATTTTCAACTCTTTTTCATTTATTTCAGTCATTTCCCAGCTCTCTAACTAGAATTTATTAACAGCTTCGAAAAGAAATAGAATTTATTAATTGGTAAGGTAGGGTACACGTGTCAAACTAGGCACAAGAACATACTGAGCTTCCATTGGTTGGTATTTGCATGTTTTATACGTGGAGCGTGCGTTCATCGTAGAAAGCTTGATTTGAACTTAACTTATTTAATTTAATGAGTGTTATAATCGTAATTAAATACTAAGGAAATAGTATAACTGGGGGACAATTTTACATATTCCTCGAGGAGGATGGATACTTAATTGACTACTTTACCCCTTCCAAGTGCTTCGCTAAGTCCGTTTTAAAGTGGCCTAAGCAGATTTTTTAGGGTAAAGTTGTCAATTTCTCACTTTATTTGCATAAAATAATCCTCTCGATAAATTATGAATAAAAACGCTTTTTTAAACAAAAAGAAAAGGCTCTTATCTCTATAAATAAAAAACTTAGTGTTAGTAATCACAAATAAAAAACAAGAACAAATAGAAGGCCGATTGACTATCAGCATAATAAACGGTTACATAAAACCACTTTCTTAATCCTTCTTTTATTTACCTAAATTATATTAAGTAATCCCAATTATTAGCCCGAATACCCTGCCGATAATCATGGACCCCACCCGCATTTGTCGGTACTAAAACCCCTCCCCCCTTCCACTCGCTTCCGCTCCACCGCCGCCATCGCCGCCATGGCCACCACTACCATCGCCGCCATGGCCGCCGCCGCCGTCGTCTTCCTCATCCTGACCCACGCCGCAGCTTCGGCGGCGGAAAAGCTACAGAGCTACATAGTGAGAGTGGACGAGGCGGCGAAGCCGACGGTGTTCGCCGCCGACCGCCACTGGTACGCCTCGGCGACCTTCGTCGACCACCCGGACCACCTCCTCCACTCCTACGACACCGTCTTCTCCGGGTTCTCCGCCCTCCTCTCCCCAGCCCGCGCCGACGCCCTCGCCGCCGCTCCCCACGTCCTCGCCGTCATCCCCGACCGCCGCCGCCGCCTCCACACCACCCGCTCCCCCCAGTTCGTCGGCCTCCGCAACCAGCACGGCCTCTGGTTCCAGTCCGACTACGGCGCCGACGTCATCGTCGGCGTCCTGGACACCGGCGTCTGGCCAGAGCGCCGCAGCTTCTCCGACCTCCACCTTGGCCCTGTCCCCTCCCGGTGGCGAGGCGCCTGCGAGCCCGGAGAGCGCTTCTCCCCTTCCCTCTGCAACCGCAAGCTCGTTGGCGCCCGCTCCTTCTCCAGCGGCCACCAGGCCGCCGCAGTCATAGCCGCCGCCGGAGATCTGGCCGCCGTGTTCAACACCTCCGGCGAGTTCCAGTCCCCGCGAGATGCGGATGGGCACGGGACTCACACGGCGTCGACGGCCGCCGGACGGCACGCTTTCCGGGCTAGCATGGCGGGGTACGCCGGCGGGATCGCCAAGGGGGTCGCCCCCAAGGCGAGAGTCGCCGCCTACAAGGTGTGTTGGAAGGACGCCGGGTGCTACGACTCCGACATTCTCGCCGGGTTCGACCACGCCGTGGCCGACGGGGTCGACGTCATCTCCATCTCCATCGGCGGCGGGGAAGGCGCCGCCAACCCCTACCATCTCGACCCCATCGCGGTTGGGTCCTTCGGCGCTGCGGCCCGCGGCGTATTCGTCGCCTCGTCCGCTGGCAACGAGGGCCCCACCGGGATGTCCGTCACCAACGTCGCCCCCTGGCTCACCACCGTCGGTGCCGGCACCATCGACCGCAACTTCCCATCCGTCGTCGTCCTCGGCGACGGCCGCCGGCTCACCGGCGTCTCTCTCTACTCCGGCAAGCCTCTCGCCGGGAAGACGTACCCCATTGTCTACCCCGGTGCGTCGCTCGCCGGCGGGCTCTCCACGTCGCTCTGCATGGAGAGCACCCTAGATCCGAAGGTGGTGGCGGGGAAGATTGTAATATGCGATAGAGGGAGCAACCCTCGGGTGGCGAAGGGGATGGTTGTGAAGAAGGCCGGCGGCGTGGGCATGATCCTCGCCAACGGCATGTCCAACGGCGAGGGCCTCGTCGGTGACGCCCACCTCCTGCCCGCCTGCGCCGTCGGCGCCGCCGAGGGCGAGGCCCTCAAGAGCTACGCCACCAAGTCGTCGTCGCCACCGACGGCGACGATCGAGTTCCTCGGCACCGTCGTCGGCGTCAAGCCGGCGCCGGTGGTCGCCTCCTTCTCCGGCCGCGGCCCGAACGCACTCACCGTGGAGGTGCTCAAGCCGGACCTGATCGCCCCGGGCGTGAACATCCTCGCGGCCTGGACGGACGCTGTCGGGCCGACCGGACTCGATGTTGATAAGCGGATGACCGAGTTTAATATCCTCTCGGGCACCTCAATGGCCTGCCCACACGTGGCTGGTGCCGCGGCGTTGCTGAAGTCCGCGCACCCGGATTGGAGCCCCTCTGCGGTCCGGTCCGCCATGATGACCACTGCCTCGCTGCTCGATAACCGGGGTCGCCCAATGACGGACGAGTCAGACGGCAAACCCGCGACCCCTCTGGACTTCGGATCAGGGCACTTGAACCTGGGCCGCGCAATGGACCCTGGCCTGGTCTACGATTTGTCGGTCCAGGACTATGTCGTCTTCCTGTGTTCGATTGGGTACAGCCCGCGGACAATCCAAGTGATCACTCGGACACCTGTGTCGTGCCCTAGCCAAAAACCGGCACCTGAGAATCTGAACTACCCGTCGATCTCAGCTGTATTTACAGCGTCCGTGTCCTCGAATGCGACCAAGTCCTTCCTAAGGACCGCCACAAATGTTGGTGCGGCCAATGCAGTCTACCGCCCCACCGTGCAAGCACCGAACGGTGTGCGGGTCGAGGTGCGGCCGAGGAAGCTGGTGTTCACGCAACGGCTGCAGAAGCAGAGCTACATCGTGACCGTGACCGCCGACACAAAGAGCTTAGACACGGACGATTCGGGGGCGCTATTCGGTGCACTGTCCTGGTCCGACGGGTCTCATATTGTCCACAGCCCGATCGTTGTTTCGCGGGTAGTACCGGTTTAAGTTGGAAGGATAAGGTTAACAATGTAGTTTGCAAGGGTTTGTTTCTAATTTTCTTCAAGTTTTTTTTATTTGAGGTTTTGTGCAATATTTTATAGGTTTGAATGGGTGGTGAAGAGGTAATAGAGTAACGTTGGCGGTGTATTGATTATTATAGAGATAAGAAGTTAAGGTTTCCTGTAAGACATGCAGCCTGCAGAGTATGTATGATGTGTGACAAGGTTTGAAATCTAGGATGTTCATAGGCATATGCGCTCCTCAACTGTTTGTTTCAAGGCGGCACTTTGCTGCGATAAGGGTGTGATGTAGCAACTGGAGCTTGAAAGGTGAAGTTTTTTCTTCCTTCAATTCTCATTTCTTAGAAAGATTTTCTCAGTTTTAATTAGTTCATTTGATAATGTATATAACCTCATGGGATCTACCCCTTATCCCAGATTGGCAAATCCTTTTTTAAACGTTCGTGCTTTATCTCGCGTGGCTTCTTTTCATTGATAAATTCCCATGGGAATTGAGAACATGTCATTCTGTTGATAAATATTGTACACAAAAGAAACTTGCGTTGGGAATGGGATACCTTGGGATACAGATAGACTACAACATTATTATGTATATCTAAAATATCAAGCTCATACAGCAACGCCGAACCCAACCTTTGAACTCTCAAATGTTCTTAGAACTTTGGAGGAAATAATTTGTTTCAAAGGCTCTGCAATTGTACTTGCGAATAGTCAATGCAAATATGGGACAAAAAATAAAAAGCTCAAAAAATTCCAAAGTATAAATCTAGATTCCTTCATTTGATTATCAGAATAGTTTATATTTGATTTACTTACACAAATCATCAACTCTTTGCTTTTCGGCTTTTGCAATAACTTAACTATATATCTCTTTCAAAACATAATAAAAAAGAAATAGAAACGAAGAAAAATAAAAAAACAACAACGACTCTTAACACTATTTCTGGCAATCAAATATGAATATGAACCCATCCTTCTACGCCTTATTCAGTAGTTTTATCTAAGAAAACTGCCTGACACTACCTGCCATCAGCTCCAACCTTCTTCCAGGCCAAACCTTGTACGCATACAAGTTTTCTTTTCTCCAAAAAATAGACTATATGGTGGAAGGTAACTAAATCATATGAACAAACGGATGTGTAAGACTAATGCTGCCATGAAGTCTCATGTTTTTTATAACCAGGCATGCTGTGCTCCCACCCACATTCGGGTTCTTTACGCTTCAAACTTAACCCTGCACCACCAAGCAGCAGCCCTGACTTCATCTGCTCATCCATCAAACCACCATGACTTTGAACAAACAGATGCTTGAGCCCACCTACTTCTTGCGTCTGGTTCTCACCCTCTATCAATCCCATGCCAGCGTTCAAGTCAAGGCCAGACTGTGGAGCTCCTTCAATCATACTCGGAGATGGACCTAAGACACTCATAAAGAATGGTGGTCTAGACAATACAGGCAAAGCACTAGTTCCTGTGCCTCCCATTATCGAAGGCATTACAGATGCTCCTCTTGATTCTACCATATATGGGATGGAGTGGCTGTTCATAGGCGGCGGAAATGCCCCAGCAGGCCACATGGTCAATCCACTGTATGAGAATGGTAGAGGCTGGTCTGGTGCATAACTAATACCCACACCAGACCCCCCTGGTCTATGAACATTGCCACTTGTGGAGAGCTCCAGAGATGGAGCACTAGGCAGAAAAATACGAGTTTGATATTCCAAGTCTTTTCTGTTGACTTCAATTCTTGAACCCATAACTGAAATGAAAGGCTCTTCAAGCTGGAAACTACCATAAGATCTGTTGTCATGTGATGAGTACTGTGTAGGTCCATGAGTCTCAGAGGGATCAAAAAAGGAAGGGTTGTCATTTAAGTCAAAGTCTCTTGTAAAAGGCTGTCGCGATGAAGAGGTCAAAGCAGAGGATGGGCTTTGGTTGCCATTTTGGTGAAGCTGGGGGTATTCTCTTCCTTGCACTCTACGCTCAGGTAGCAAGAACGCATTTGGCTCATCATGATCCTCGATGCGGTTCAGGTCCAATCTGGGCCTCTTAGCCTTTCTCGAGCTGACTTCCACAGATGATTCTCCTGATAGAAGACCACATGAAACTGGCAAATGTTTCCCGGGGTGGTCAATGACTGGTTCTTCCTCAGTTTCCACAACATTGAGATCAAATTTCATAACATTATTCTTTCTTTGACAATTCTGGCTGTTTGTTTCACCTAAACATAGCCTATCACCATTTGCAGTTCTTCGAGAAAATGCTCGCCTAAAAGCACTGGTTGCCGTTATTCCCTTCCATCCATGCTCTCCTTCAAAATGGAGAGGAGACACGGGGATATTAGCGCATCCTTTAGAAACAGGAATAACAGGAACAGGAGCAGACAAAGTGCTACTAGGTAGATTAGACAGTGTAGTCATCCGATACTCAGTTTCCTCTTGAAGAAAATCCTCATTGAGATCAAACATGCACTTATCCTTGCTAGTTTGCTCATCAGATTCTTTGAGTAGATCAATTGAATGGGTAGAGTTTGCATCAAGATTCTCAACTTCTGGATTGATTGCACTTGAAATTCTTGAACGTTCGGCTTTGGGTGACAGATCGGAGCCTTCCGAATCACTGTCTGAATATCTATGCTCATCCGAATCTTCGACCCTTTCCAGTTGTTCCAATGTAGACCCCCCCTCATCGTGACCAACAGAATCAAGGCTACTAGGCTGAGGATTTCCATCCTCTACACATTTCCCAGAAAAGCTGCCAGAAGGTTCCCTGTAGTCAACAAGTTCTCGCTCAGCTTCCTTTCCTACAATCCTAGCCACTTCTAAAGCATCCTCCCCCTCATCAAGATCCATTTGTGACCGTGCATTGAAATGGTTATCCTTACCATTCACACTCAAATTAGGTTTGTAAGCTTCGCTCAGAATCATGGGATTAAGAAGTCGGGAATTATTCAAATTTGACTCATGATAAAGCCCTTTAATTCCAGCAACTTTTTCAAAGATGACTCCGGAGGATTTATCCGACGAAGTACCCGAATCAAGACACCTATCAGGGCTTATGGTATCAGAGCTTATGGATAGTTTGCCTGAATGTTCTGACACATGGTTGGCACCAGCATCCCTACAAGGTTCTGCCTTGTCAAGTTTGCCACCACTATTAGAAGATGAAGTCCCATGCAGATAGAGGTCCTTCTCCTGTGTCTCTGACAGTGCACAAATGTTTCTTTGCTCATTCAACAAAGATGAAATATCCTCCTCAAATTTTGGCTTCGCCTCCATCTCCTTATCATCAATCATTCCTTTCATCTCTGAGACATCACAAGAACTATTATTGACCACATTCTCCCTTGGAGATGGAGAATTGTTGACTTCAGAAATTGTTGCAGTATTTTCTGGACAAGTGAACGATTCTTTGACAGAAGGCACTGCTTTTTGAAGAGAACTCAACTGTATGCCTACAGGCACACCCTCTTTCGAGACAGCATTCCCATCATTTACATTATCAAACTTTGGAATCAAAGTTTCTTCATCCCCAGTGAACATTGGATTTATTTGTTCAGATGATACTGCGGCACTTGAACTTTGCTTTTTGGCCTTTAAAATATCAGAACCACTTAGTGTGCCACCTTCCTTCCCACTTTCGTCAGGGTTTCCTTTCACATCCTCTGGAATCTTATCATCACCATTGCAGGTCTCACCTTGTTTTTCATTATCAAGAGAGTCAGCACATTTATCTAATTCTCGATTCCAATTGTTGAGCAGACATTGGGCTCTTTCCTGATGCATTCCTTTCTGCTTGCTGAAATTTTCTATCGTTACATTTATTCCCGAAACAGTGGGCCAAGTGGTTTCAATGGGAAGTTTTTCAAGCACTTTTAATATAATATCTACAGACTCATTCACAAAATTTTCATTTGTCTCAACAGCAGATTTTTGAGCCTCTTGAAGCCAAAGGTTCAGAAAATGAATACCATCCAACTGAATAAATTGATTAAGGCAATCCATGCGTTCTGTTGAGGCAAGAACTCCTCCAACGGTCGCCCAATGTCTGGCTGCATCTTCTAGATTCTTTGTCACATCATCCTTCTCCTTTTTCATAATAGAAACCAGCTCATCCACTCTTGGAATGGATGCAAGCCCATCCTTGATCTCAGTCACAGTAAAGAAGTCTTCAAGTGTCATGACTTTCTAGTGATTGGAAGACACGCAACTTTAAGCACCACAACCTTGTACCATGCCACTGGTCCTCAATATAAGCAACTAGGCACCAAACACGCAATGCATTACTTGTTAGATGTGAAGATTTGCGAAAAAGAAAAAATACATATTTTCTTGATCAGGACAGCAGAGAGTAGAATACACACATCAAGAGAAAACATCAACAGAGAAGATTATTGTCGTCCATTGAGCCAAAATACCCCTTAGTCCAGACTAAGGAGAACTAAAACACTTTATGAATGATAAAAACCTTTCCCAAAGCACACATTCACATGTAAATATCAGTTTGATCTGATCGTCATCTTTTTTTTTTTTTTAAACTCTTCACCAGGAACACAAAAGATGAAACGAAAGAGTGAGTTGGATGGTTAAGTTACTACATCCGTGCTGGTGTAACCAATATATCACGGTTTTGAAGAAATATTTTAAACCCAACTAATGCTACACAAAATATTCACATTCTCATTAAAAAAAGCATAATATTGCAGAGAAAAGTGAAAGAGATCATTAGATGTAGAATGAAGCTTTTGAAACCTCTTAAGACCTGATTTTCATCAACTATTTCCAGCATTTATAGGTGGAAAGTGGAAATTCCATTATCTTAGCTATTCTACTCCCTGCTATTATTGCCTTGCCACACACATTCACAAATGAAAGGCTATGTTTTCCCCCAACGACCATCACATTTAACTTCGTAGTTTGATAAACAATGAGATCAATGGAAAAGCGAAATTCGTTCTTGACTGGCAGCAAAATGCAAATTATTAACTGAAACCACACCATACACGAACCACAAATTCCAATCAAACATTATTGAACTGCCACCAAATCCACGCTGCAATTTAGCTGTAACTATACACCAAATAAACACGCATGCATAGCAAGAGATGTACACTAACTATAAGTAAAATACCACTTCATGAAACATGAAACATGTTCAAGAAGTTCGGGGTTCTAACAACCACTACAAAACAACCAGGAAGACCCTCAAATCCCTGTATGAAATGAACAATCGAAATTGAACCCTCCTACAACAAAAGAACGGAACTAAAATTCATATCAAGAGCAGTAAAAACAGACCCCCCACCATATGCATAACATCAACAAAAAAAAATTTTAAAAAATAAAATAAAAAAACGGAAAATTCCCACCTTTACCACCAAACCCCCATAATCATCCCAACCAAAAAAACAAAACAACAAATATTCCCACAGCAGAAACCAAACGCTCCCCTCCCTCCCAAAACTCAAAACCTAAAGCTGCAAATTACACCCACCACAGTCACAACACCAATGAAAAACAACATAAAAAAACACAAACGCACAAATTTCCAAACTTCCCCACCAAAATCATATAATCTTGACAACCAAAAGAAGTGCCTCAAAACAGTGAACGGAGATACCAACATCCATGGACGATTCACACCCAGATTTTGCACCAAAAAAACACAACCTTCCGATGCCCAACCACACATCAAAAACACACTTTCCACCCCAAAAAACAAAACGGAGTGGCTAAAAATCCTCACTTTGCAGACTTCCACCGGCGAATCGGTACCCCTCGGCCTGAGCAATCGCCGGAGCCGTGAAAAGATCCCTGCTTTGGAGGTTCCTCCGGGGAATCGATGCAGGCGGCGGACAATCTCGCCGGGAGATGATCGGCGGCGAAGTTCTTCGGGGAAATGGCCGGCGAGGAGGGGGAGAGAGATCGCGTGACGAGGAAGGGCCTCCAAAAGCTCTCATCTTTTTTCTCCCCATTTTACCCTCTTTCTCTCTCGCTCTTCACTTTCTCTCTCTATAAAAACTGTATATTTTCTTTTCACCTCTCTCATTTGTATTTTTTTAGAAAAATAAACTCGTGCTTTTTTCAATTTATTTTAATCATATTATTAACAAATATTAAAAATACATATATTCAAAAACTTTAAAAAGGGTTCTAAAAATAGATTTATTCTCTCTAAAAATAGATTTTTTTCAAACTAGTAGATAATATAGAGTTAATGAGTCTCCTTGACATTATCGAAAATAAGTGATATTTTAATGTAATCAATCTAATTTTATGCAGAAAATGTTTAGAAAGTATCTGTATGATCACTATATTGGAATTATTTATTTTAAAAGCATACATTATTTAACAAATTTTATAATGAGAAGTGTTTTTGTTTAGTTATAGATTGAACTCTTTAAAGAAATGTAAAAGGAATGAAAATAATTTTGTGTTGGATTTGTAACTTCATATTCACTTTTTGTGACATTCAAGTAAGGTTAATCGCACCTCTTTCTAATTGGGTACTTTTATTTATTGCTGCTTGTATAAAAAGATACATAACTAAGAGTTGTGTACTTTGAAAAAACTGTTATAATTATTCACTGCGTATTGTAACCTTATTAACGGCTATTGCATCCTTAATAGAAGGTACAAATTACTGTCTATAATATGTAATAGTTTTATAAAGCTAAGTTAGCCAGATATTGTATCAGTGAAAAATTGTCTCCTATTGTGGACAATTCTATATCATATGTAAAAATTGTCTCTTATGTGTAATTTTTATATTATGTAAAAACTGTCCCTTATCGTATTTAAATTATACCAAGGTTATCACTAGATTTTATCTCCATTGACGTTGTCTTAGTCTTAAACATTAACTAAATCATCAGCTAACATGATATTCTACGATATATATAGAAAATTTACCAAATTACTTATCATTAAACTCTATCACATATGTTTTTCAGATAAATAAATACAACGTATTAATAATATACAAATATTAAATTTATATTTTCACAGCTGTAACAAGAAATTAAATATATTGACCGAAATTAATTGTGTCTATATACGTGTTTGGGCCCGTGCACGCTGTATGTGTGTGAAATGCAGCTTAAGAAATATAACAAGAAATGAGAATTATATGACCTATTTAGATAATAAAAAATAATAGTAAAAATGTCCTTGTATGTATTTTAAATCTATGATCAAAGGAGGTGTTATTTTCGGACGATGTTTATATAGCCTTCTATAAAATAAACAATATATGAAGTATAAAAGAGAGACAAAGTTTAGTAACTTTTGTTATGATCAATTTAGGTAACGAGATCAAAGACTCAATACTAGATCTCTAAAATTTAATGTTAAATATTTATGGGTTTAGATGGCTAGTAAATGCCCTTATTTATAAACAATATATCAATTAATAAGCTTCAATTAAGGACCAAAATTTTAAATGACATGATTTATAGTGAGAATATTTGGTTTAATCCGGTGAACCGGGTTTAACTAGATTTTAAAGTATACACACATAGGTATACATAAATATGTTAGTCATGGTTGTAGGCCTAGACTTAGACACTTTCAGCATTTAGTATTTCCTTTGCATACATCATAGAGATTTTGGATCACTAGATTGTGCACTTGTAGGTCCAACTTGATTCAGTCGTAAGTTTTTATCCAATTGAGTTGATGATTCAAGGCCGCTTATAGAGTCGCTTGTAGGACTTTAGTCAGTTTTGACTTTAGATAGTCTAAATCTAAATTTTTCGTCCATATACATATTACATATACCTATAGGTGGGCTCCACAAGGTCACAAGTTGTCGGACGTTTCTATCAAGGCAGATGGCAAGATCTAAACCGTCCACGTCAGCCCTAGCTTTGCCATATTATTTTCTAGAAATTTCCCATGATTTTCAGAGTTTACACCCCTACTGCCTCTGCCACTTTGGCTCACTGCTAGCTAGTCTTCGGCTCGCCCCTGGCCACCGAACCAACACCCCCAGAACTGCATCACAATAAGCTTTTTCATTCATACCATTCACGATCACTAGCACTGATGCAATCGCAGCCCGTGACGAAATTAATGAAGCTGGTTTTTGCTATTGTCGCCACCCTTTCAGACTATTTTTCGGTGCCAACGAGCCACCTCTAACCGGTCCGACCACCCAAATAGATTACTTTCATCAAGATCTTCATTTTGATACAACCTATGACCATCGTTGCAGCCACGATCACTTCTCGCAATGCCGCCATACACATGGCAATTCATGCCCTTTGGCCAGCTAGCGATTAGACTCCGCCTGTAAAACTCGTAATTCGAGTCAGGGTTTTATTACAGCAAACCAATCGGTTCAATCGTCGGTTCGAGTCGAGTCAATTCATAGACCGCATACTGAGCCGTGACCAACGGTGAGTTATGAGCGATGAGAGTCACGTATACCTGAATATATGATGATAACGTCGAAGAGATGATACGAGATGAGTTATCAGAATATATGAAAGTATGCAGTACTACTTAGACAGTTTCAATATTTAGTATCTCCTTTGCATGCATTAGAGAGATATTGATCACTGGATTGTGTACTTGTAGGCCCAATTTGATTGAGTCGTAAGTTTTTATCCGATTGGGCTGAGGATTCAATGCCGCTTATAGAATCGCTTGTAGGACTTGAGTCAGTTTTGACTTTAGATAGTATTGATCAAAGTTATCCGTCTATATACATATTACATGCACCTATAGGTGGGTTCCACAAGGTCACAAGTTGTCGGACGTTTCTATCATGACAAATGGTAAGATCTGAACCGTCCACGTCAACCCTAGCTTTGCCATATTATTTTTGAGAAATTTCCCATAATTTTCATAGTTTACACCCCTAGTGCCTCCGCCACTTTGGCTCACCGCTAGCTAGTATTTGGCTCGCCCCTAGCCACCGAATTAGCACCCCCAAAACTACATCACAATAAGCTTTTTCATTCATACCATTCACGATCACTAGCACTGACGCAATCGCAGCCCGTGACGACATTAATGAAGCCGGTTTTCTCTATTGTCGCCACCCTTTCAGACCATTTTTCGGTACCAATGAGCCACCTCTGGCCGGTCTGACCACCCATACTTTCATCGAGATCTTCATTTTGATACAACCTATGACCACCGTTGTGGGCACGATCACTTCCCGCGATGCCTCCATACACATGGCAATTCATGCCCTTTGGCCACCTAGCGATTGGACTCTGCCGATCACCACTACCATCATCTTCCCAGCCGCACCACAATCGGTTTTTTCTGGCCACGGGAGCTGCACGCCCTGTCGGATCTATATACTCGCATTTTGTCTGCTTGCCCATGTTTGCATCCGCTAGCTGAGTCCTATTCACATGTCATGTCCACATAGTTGCTCGTGTCCGTGTCCATGTCCAGTAGTCCAGACCAGCCCAACCGACCCAGCTCACCAGCTTATATGATCCAGACCGATTTAGCCTAGTTGACCCAGTTCGGTTCTGTGAGTTAACCCGGTTCAGCTCATTTTCAATCGTTTTCAATAACTGGAGAAACAGTATATTAGTTTAGATGTATATTTATATTATTTAGCATATTTTGATGTTATGATTGGTTTTATTATTTATTTATTTATTCATTATTATTTATTCTTTTCATTTAGATATTTGTCGTATATGATGAGTGCTTATGTAATGATTTATTATTATTATTGATATATTTACTTATTAATATTAATCTTATTCATGTTTATTAAATTGTATTTATTTATTTATTTGTTTAATTATCTATTTGTTCATTGCATATATGTTATTATTTATTTAAATTTAATTATGTATTTTGAATCATTGTTACAAAAATTGGCCGATTCCACTTGAAATTGGCTGATTTAAAGCAGATCAGTTGATTTTCGATTCAAAAAATGACTTGAACCAGTCTTCATGCGAATTGGTCCGTGAATCGGCTAATTCTAGAATTGGCCCAAATCGGGCGATTCTGGACGACGGCGATAGATGGGGTGGCGACGGCAAGTGGCGAGGGCAGTGACTGGATGATGGGGGGCTGGGG
>JAVDBV010000563.1:0-13804 GCA_032619315.1 Piper longum
TCTCGAGCCACCAAAGCCACCGTTGCACCCCTTGCCTAAGCGGGTCTGTCAGGCCCGTTTATGATGTCATGTCCGCAACCTCATCCTATTGCTTGACAATCTGATTGGTTTCACTAACCCGAACCGTGACCATGAAGCCAGACCGCATCTGCGACCCAGATTGGAATTGGCTCACCATACCACCATAGACTTGCGTACGCGAAGAAAAAAGCAAGGCGCCACCCAGCCCGGTTCAGTATTTATTTATTCTAAGCCAACCCAAAATGGTTTAGTTCAGCCTATTATCACTACGGAAATAATTTAAAGGCCTTCCCGACTTTGGGTTGACATGAACTTGTTACCCCACCATTATTAGTCATTCCAGAAGGAGTGGTGAGAATATTTTTAAAATTTGAAGACAAAAAGGGCACGAACCAAAGCATCGGAGTCGAAGATTTTAAAGGCGAGTCAACTAATCTCACCCTGGACTAACTTATGGATTCAAGTCAAACCTTGAAGAACCAGGTAAAAATCTTGGATGTTAATTCCTTGTTTAGGATATTTTATTTAACTTGTACAATTTTTTTACGCGACAAGGGCGTCTCTCTAACCCAATAGGAAGCGAAAACTGATTCACCGGGGTGACAATCCCACGTCTGAACTTTCTCTTCATTTGTTCACCCCTTATACTCAAGTCTTTTGACTCTGAAGTTTTCTTTAACCTTCTGCTTTCTTAATTCTTATGTTCTATACCTCTTTCAGAATAATAAGACGATATATCTGTTTGGCCTAAAAAATATTAAAAGCCAAAGAAAACTTACATGTTCATATACAGTTTGAGTCTTATATACTTGAGATATGAGCTTTACTTTTTATTTAGAGAAATTTTGTGGGTCCCATTACTCAAACCCTACATAGACAAATAAAAACTAAATAATATGGACAAATATAAAATTTTAAATCAGTCTTAAGTTTCCAACCCTTTCATCTTAATTATCAAATATTTGTAATAAAAATTAATTTCAAAAAACATTTTTTAATTTTAAATTTGAAAAATAGGTCGTAATAATGTAAAAAAAAAATTTTATCAACCTCCTATCTATGCACTCTACATTTAATTCATATAAATGTTATTCTACGGGGTCCATTAAAAAATATTTAAATTAGATGTGTACTCCTACAAACTATATATAAAGGTATAACTAGCTTTAATTTTTCCCATCCCACATGCGTAAAAATGGGCTGGGCTGGGACCTTGTCCAACACGGCCCGGTCCGAATTGGGCAGGGCCCATGGGCCGTACTGGTACCTGTTACAGCGCATGGGTCGGGTCCCTGGGTTGTAACTGGCCTCCAACGGACCGGCCCGGCCCATTTGACAAGTCTATCGATAAAAATGCGAAAATCAAGTAACCAAAAACAAAAATAAAAAATAAATCAAGTATAAGAATCTGTCACCTCATTTAATTAAACTTTAAATATATTTTTAAGATATCAAATCTCCTAATTTTAAAATATATATCCTGAATCCTTTTTATACGTTGTTAAGTCATAAGATGAAAAAATACTATTGATTCGATAATATAAACGACCGTTCAATCGTAACATTGTTCAGGTATGATATCGTCCGCCCCTGCGGACCGCGGTTCTTGTGATTCTATCTGAGTTTGAATGGTTTGGTGGGACCGAGGCGGCCTTGCCGTGCAAAGATATAGTGCGATAATATAAAAAATATAAATAATGCCACAAGCACTAAAATGACACACAGAAAATTTTTTACGTGGTTCCTTAGGGTTCAACTTGAATCCCTAAGTCAGTCCACAGTGAGATTAGTACTCACAATCCACTATTTCTCCTTTAATTTTAAAGTTATACAAAATAGTGAATTTTTGCCGCCTTTAAATCAATTCTCATGAAATCTTAACTCCCATGTCATAGTTTATCTGTTTTTACTCTTTAAATGCTTAAAATAACCCCACCACTACGTCAGGAGCGTTCAAAAATGGTGGGGTAGTAAGTTTCGCTTCAATCCGAGGTGTAGAAGACCTTCAAATTATTTCTGAATTTCTGAACGAGACCACTTTGGGCTGTTCAAATCAAATAAATGCTGAGCAGGGCCGGGTTGGTGCGCATGCTCTCTTTACTATCTCCGTGTGCCTGTCTATGGGTGGTGTACGGTGTGCCAATTCAAATCTGGGTCATAGATGCGGTTGCGGGTCTCAGATGGGTCATGGACTCGGTCTCGATCCGGGCCTCTTCACAGTCTAATCAATTCATGGGCTAGCTGGATATGGTCACGGATTTGGCGAACAGGCAGACTCGATCAAATAATTGGGCACAACAGACCCACTTAGGCGTGAAATGGGAAACTTCAGCGTCGTCTTTTCCGGCGACGACGGCAACTAATCTAGTGGGAATCGACTTGAACTTGTAGATCACTATTCCAAATTAACGCTGGATACCATTTATGGGTCTGGGACTGCCAGAGGTAGTCAGAAAACAGCCGCAAATCAACTCTCCACGACTGTTTTCGCTCAGTTTCTATCTTCTTCCCTGATCAGATGGGTGTCTTCCTGGAATTTTTCCAGAGGATATAGCAACGGAATCCTGTGTAAACCAACTCTCCGTGGCTATTTCCGCTTTGTTTTCTTCTTCTTCTCTGATCAGATTGGCCTCTTCCTGGCTTTTCTCAGGGGACTGCAAGGCGTACTCCAACTAAAATCACTTCGGGCTTTAAGACCAGTCTTCCGTCTTCACGTTCACCTCACGATGGCTCTGGAAACAGCCTTCACTGGTCGGAAAAAATCAGCGAAATCAGACTTTCGCCGCTCTGTTTTCTGTCTTTTCTTCTTGTCGGATGGGTCTTTTCCTGAATTTTCTCCGAGGACTGCAATAGCGTACTCCGGCTAAACTCACTTTGGGTTTTGAGACCACTCCTCCGTCTTCATTTTCACCTCACGACGGCACTGGTAACAGCCAGCGTCGGTCAAAAAATAATCCACAATCTCCATCTTTTGCTGCTTTGTATCACTGCAAAGGCTACTTCTTCTCCACGTTCTCAACGCCGACGATGGTCTAGGACGGCCTGGGTCGACTTGGTCTAATCTGGGACGGTGGTGGCTTCGTCTGAGCAGCGTCTCTAGTGAAGGGCTCCTCCCTCAAACTTCCCTTCTTTGCTTCATCCGAGCCCTGCAAAAATAAAAGAGACAAAACACCTGTTGCGACGGGAGTTCGTGTCTCTTAAAAGTGTTTAAAACAAGTAATGGCTTCTTATTATATTTATTGCTTAAAGTAATAGCACTAATAATATAAATTAGTCAAATGCTTGAACAATGCATGAACATATTAGAAATAAATGAAAATATAATTAATAGAAAAAAGATGAACAATAATCTAAGGGAAGTTTCAATAAAATAAAATTGAATCGGGCCGACGAAGGAGAGCTAAGCCGGTCCATTTTAAGTTGAAAAGACGAAAATACCATTATATTTCCAGGTAAGAGGGATTTCAGCCTGGGGTAAAATGGCCAGAAGGATTCTAAAACCCTAACTCCCCGTTTCCAGACTCCGCCACCCGGACACGCCCGCCGGCAGCCGAACACCGTCGCCGTCGGTCTCGCCATCGACCGCCACGCCGTCCGACCCCCTTCAAGGGCCAATTTCAACCCTCTTCAGGTAATGTTCACTTTGCATTGCAGGTCTTGTTTGATGCAAGATGTTGTGTTACATCTGATTTAGAATTTGGTTTGTTCAGTCGTTTTGGTCATCTAATTGTTGTTAAAAAAAATGTAATTTTGGGCTTCAATACTAAGGACAATTTAGGCTCCTCAATTGCGCTTTGTCCCCAGTCTTGCTATCCAAGTTTATTGATTGAGGCAAAGCAAGGAGCTTTACTGGTTTTTTTTTGTTGACATGGACGCTACCTTCTGATGGCTGTGGGAATGGCGGGATTTTTTGCCAAACGTATTTAATAGTTGCAAATTGTCGGCAAAATATGATTTTTTTAGTGCAAAACGTGATTTTTTTTGCGTGACTTCTTATTGCCGTACGTATGTACCTGTCTGATTGGTAGCTTTGCGGGGTTTGTGCGATTGGCGCCTAATATTCAAGACGGCTTGTTCAGAAAAATTGGTTCCAGGAAATAGTTTCACTTGTTTGTAACCTGTTGTTCGTATCAATTTTCTTGTAGCAGTGTGAGGTTTTATAAGTACGGAGTAGCTTTATGTGTATGCTAGTGATATTTAATATTGGATATATGAATAGTATGTATGAAATTATCATGTCAAGGCTGATTTGAATCGACTGATTCTTTAGATTAAATCAGTTGGATCGGTCCACTTAACTGATTTTCCTTCTTTCAGATTTTGAAGCAGGTTCTATTCTGACTTGTGCAACTGTGTTGGAGCATATGGCTCTGTTCCCTAGTGAAAAACGATGACCATCCTTAGTTGATTTCCTTTTATATCCAGCATTTTGATGACCCATGCATAAAGAATCATAATTTTGTACAATGCTCGCTACAATCTGCGTACTTAACGATGATGCTAATTACGATGTGCATAAATTACATGTGTTGTCTGTTATGCTTTGGTAGATAAGCATCAGTTTACATTTCTTTGTTTGTCTTGCCTTTTTCTTCCTAAGTTATTTTTTTATATATATGCAGCACTAGAACTACTCTTGCTTCATTTTCACATCAGTAATTATAAGATGAGACCTTTGGATGAGGCAGAGACGACGGCTGTCTTTGAGAAGCTCTTCAAGTTCACTGGTACCAACCTCAAGCACATTGTTGATCGCCCTGCCCTTGAAGGCCCTACTGGCATCGCTGGCCACTACTGCTTCCGCCTCCAGAAGAATCGTGTCTTCTACGTCGCTGACTCCCTAGTCAAGCGTGCCACTAACATCTCCCGTGAAAAGCTCGTCTCCCTGGGAACCTGCCTTGGCAAGTTCACAAAGTCTGGCGTCTTCCACCTCACTGTCCAGTCCCTCGACCTCCTTGCCGCCCATGCCAAGCACAAGGTCTGGCTCAAGCCCACCTCTGAGATGTCTTTCTTATATGGCAATCATGTCCTCAAGAGTGGCCTTGGGAGGATCACCGAGAACACCACTGCTGGTGATGGGGTCATCATCTTCTCCATGTCCGATGTGCCACTAGGGTTTGGGATTGCTGCAAAGTCAACGCAGGATTGTCGTAAGCTTGATCCCAATGGGATTGTGGTGCTCCACCAGGCGGATATTGGGGAGTATTTGAGGATGGAAGATGAGCTTTGAAACAGACTCTATCAATCAAACAAGTTTGGGGGTTTTGTTAGTTTTTGTTTTTGTTCTCTTTGTTCACTTTTGAATCAATGTAATCCTATTTATCTGTTGCGAATTGGGTTTTCTCAAGTTTTCTGTAGGAGTTAACTATTTGTAATCTTGTTTTGGACATAGATACTAAAATCAGGTGCATTTTTTGTTTCTTGATCTCGTGTTTGTGCTTGAAATTTTTGTGTATGAAGATCGTAGAGGCTAATCTGGCTGTATAAAGCTGAGTATGATCTATCTGTTTGTTTTTTAATTTAGATTGCATTGTGTTTTGAATAGCTTTCGTTTCTGAGAGTAAGTGTTTGTACATTGAGATGACATAGATTGCACTGTGTTTTGAATAGCGTTCATTTCTGAGAGTAAGCGTTTGTACATTGAGATGACATTTGCATCAAATGGAGCATCAGGCTTCTGATTAGAAAAGCAGCTGATGGATGAAGAAAGAAGGTATTAAGATTAGTTCTTTTCAGTATCAACAATTTAAGCTTCTCTGCATTGAAATCACAAGCAATTGTCCCCATGCCCTTCATTTGGTCGGGTTGCCCATGCTTAGAATTGTGGTGGTGACAATTTGGCCCCTCCAACAACGTGGCATCTTCCTCCTGTTTAATGGAACGGTTTGATTTTCAATTCATCTGGATGGGTCAGAGAAGAGATTCGCTGTAGTATCTGGATGGGTCAGAGAAGAGATTCACTGTAGTTCTCTTTGATTGTTCTAAATTATTCAAATTAAAAAAGATTAATTTAAGTATTATAATTATTTTTTTAAATACCACGTAATTTATACCAATCAGTCTACTTTTACCGCGAGTTTGGTTTAACACTTGATACAGCAAGTCCTTCATGTGTATAATGCTTTGAATAAATGAATTGGGTATGATTTATTGATTAGAATCTATCTTAAATTTAAATACAATATATGATAAGATGGTTAAGTTATCGAAGACAAGGAAATTAAAAAGTTCATGTTTAAGTTTTTGCTTTCTTGGCTATGAACGCTTTATAGGGAAGAGCTAATTAATAATGAAGACCAGGTTTTTTTTTCACCTTGGTGATTCATGATTTAGAACCAATATATCTCATTTTTTACAATATTATATATACAAAATAATATAATCGTATATAAAAATTTATATTCTTATTTGAAACCATTATTTAGGCCACAATTTTGTATCATTTTCATTAACTTCTTGAAAAAAATCTATATATTATCCAAAATCTAGTTTCCAATTCAGAGTCGAATTCAATTAAACAGGATTAAGCTTAAAGATTACTTCATTTGGTTCTGAATTGAAATTTAAATCATGTTTTTAATATCTTGAAAAATGAATTAAAATTAAACCTACTCATGGTATAAACATGCCTAGTGTTAATCTTTAGAAAATTAATAATTAACAACTGAGGGGGCATTTAAACCGAAAGCGTGTCAGTTCCCGGCACCAATCCTTTTGCCGGCCAGCGGGACTTCCAAATTTCCGGCCGACGACGGCCGCCGACACGACAAGGATGTCTACCCTGGGTACCACAAGAGGAGTACTCGAGATCGCCAAGTTTGCTCTCTTTGTCGTCGTCCCTGTCGGCGTCCTCTACACCATTGCCAGCCACAAGAAGAATCTTACCCACAAGGTAAGCCTCCCCATAACTCATTGGTCCATTGCTTGGTGCATGAATGGTTTGTATACAATTGAATTGCTAAGGTATCATTTTTGTTCAAATGATGACAAGGATCTCCGTAGCTTTGTGTGATTGAATTCTGTGTTTGTTGGTAATCTTTCTTTTGGTAGGAGACAACTATTTGGGTAATTTGTGTGCTGCGGAACATGATATCTATTTTGGAAGTTTTTCATTGAATTAGCGTATGAACTTGTGGCTACGTGTGAACTTTGCTATACTTGATATATTGTGCAGCTTTTGATTCTAGAAAGTCTTTGAACATTCTACGAACATTTGATAAGAAAATGTTGGAGGTGAAACATAAATTTATTTAATTATTTAGGAAGGATAATATATGGGAGAATTGCCTTACGAGTCTTGTGCAATTGACTTAGATGTAAAGGGTCATGCTTTTCGATCTAGATTTAATCATGTTGGCATTGATTCTATGAGTTATTTATTTGTATTTTGGACATATTATTTTGCCAAAAACCCATTTCCTAGAGTAATCAATGCCAATGTAAGAAAGCGTTTATGAATGAAGAACAAATTCATTGTTGCCTTATCTCGTTTTGCAGTTTACCATGACAATTATTAAATGTTCACAAAGATGTTGCATTAAAATTCCGGTGAGCAAACTATTTATAAATAACACTTTCCCTTGTAGATTATGGATTATTTTGAATGATTTACCTGCAAATACCTGACTGTTGTAATGATTAGCTTGACTTAACACAAAAATGTTTCTGATTTTATCCGGTCAAAGAATTGTTTTCCTGTGGGATCAATGACTTGTGTCACCAGAAGAAAACTCTTGCGAATGAAGAAAATGATAATTTTATGTGCTTTCCAGAAGAAAACTCTTGCGAATGAAGAAAATGATAATTTTATGTGCTTTCTTACATCATAGTTTGCTATGGCAACTGTAAAATGCAAATCAAGCATGCTCATTTGCATTGAACAGTGGACAAAGTTCCCCTTGTGGAACATGGAATGTTGTAGATAAACGACCTGCAAAAAACCTAACTGATGTAATGGTTTAGCTTGATCAAACTAAAATTCTGCTAAAACATTTTTTCTTTAATTATATACCAAGCTTGTTTGTCACTATTTTCCTTCTCACCATTGTGCGTCTACAGAGTTGCATCCATACTTGTTACACTCATACTTGTTACACTACTTGAGAATTACCGTTCAGATTCTAAATGTGTGCTCTCTTTTTTTGATTGTCAGCGTTCATATGTAGTTCATCAGTCAGAGGACCGTCACCCATCAACCCCGGAAGAGATCCAGCAAATGATTCGTCATAGGAGTGGCAGGGCAGAACAAGATTAGCTTGTCACATAAAACCATTTTGTATAGTTGCAAGCCACACGAGCGAAGTATATACTTTTTTCCTTGACGAAAGTTTGATGATGTTCTTCAAATGAGATGTTGAATATATAACGAATTTCAGTGTTGTGGATGAAGAACCCACGGATGAGTTCTTTTAGTCCTGTTATTGGGATCAAATTTATCAGTGCTTTTGTTGGCTTAACAGTTTTCATTGGATTATTACTCACCATGAGAACTATGGATTTCTGCCCATTTCATTCAGTTCTTCCATTCTGCACAGATTAAATTAAATCTGAAGGGTCGATGATACCATGTTAACAATTGGGCTGGATAATTCTCATTCCAGTTTTGGTGTGTACATTACAGGTAATATAGACCTGATTTCATCTTACATTCGAGGTAACTCAGTAATGATAAATACAAAAAACCTATTTGTTTAGCTGTTAATTTCACTTCCTGATTCTGCCTCTTGGCCATGGTTTTTGGAAAATACAAATAACAGACCCGAGATGATGAACGAGACAGTATAACAAGAAACTAAATTATTTTCCTTACCTGTGGGTGCTGAAGCATAGTCCTTGAGAAGAATAAACTTCAGTGAAACATACTTTGAGCTGTTTTCTGAGAGATTTTGAGATATTATCACTATGCAAATAAATATTATACCTTTTCATGGAGGTTTAGAGATATTATCGCAATGCATAGCTTATAAAAAACAAATCACTCTCTATGAATCTACCGGAAAAAAAAAAGAACCATAATATATCATTAACCGATTTAAAGAATATATAAATATATAGTGTCGACATTTATAAAATAACTAATTTATTTACAAGGCAATCCTTCACGCTCTCACATCCCACCCATTGAGTCCAAATTAGAAATTTTCTTCCCCAAATCGAACAGCCAACACTTTTCATATATCAAATTTTGGAACAATTCAATAAACATAACCATAAACCTTCCGGGAATGAACCAGCACAATGTCTTTTACCAATACACCGAGGCCTGACGTAAAATATTGCTCATTTTATACTAAATAGGTATTTGGCTAATTAGTATTATTATATCAAGTTATAAATAAAATACTAAGAGTTTTATGATAATTGATAAATAGCGAATATCTATGTAGAATTCTCAAGGTGAGCTGTTTTTATCTCTAGAATAGAATCCATGGTGACCTTGTAAGACGCAGGTCCCGTGTACAAAACACGCATAAGATTTTTCTTAAATTTAGTTAATCTTTATTTTTAATCTAAATGCTTTATAGGGGGATTGGCTGCATTTTTTGAACGATTTTTTAATAGAAAAAAATAAAAATAAAAAGGTAGCATAAAGGTGTTTGGTGGGCCATATGTTAAATAAAAAAATGCAAGCCTTTATGAATAAAATGTGAAAAAATAAGTAAGTGTCGAGTTTTTTTATATATAAAAATGCTTTTTTTATATAAAAAAACTCTCATAACACTTCTTTCCCTTCTTCAATTCTCCTTTTCTTTTCTTCTCCCGGAATCTGCCTTATTTCTTCAGGTATGTCTCCTTTTCATCTTGTTTCTTTGTTTTCCTTCTTTATTTATCCCTTGGTCAAGGCACGGGGAAAAAGAGGGTGGCAGCCACAAAGGAGGTCAAATAGGAGAGAGGGAAGAGGGGTAGGATTTTTCTCACCACAAAATCCCAAAATAATTTAAATATTTAAAAAGATTATGCAAACAATAATTTAACTTACAAATCACAAGCAAATAAAATAGAGAACACATAAAATTTACATGAAAAATCTCCAAATTTGTAGGTAAAAGCTATGGCCCAAACCTCCACTATAATGTAATAATCCAATTACACTCACTAATACTTGATTTTGAGAAACAAACCCTCTCAACAATTAATAATCGAGTAAAAACTAATTTCATTAACAACTTCAAGTAATACTAATCTCAAATAAACCCGAATAAAACCACTCAATAATCCTTGAGAAATAAAGATCAACAACTATCAATCATAACCAAGATTGATCTAAATAGGGTGACAAAACAAAAAACAAACCGAACTGGTGTTGATCTTGATAAAGAAACCAATTTGGTTGAAGATTCAATAAAGAACACAATCCATTAATCTCAATCCACAAAGCACAACCTCCTTCACACAACAAAAACAGTGTCTTCTCTTCTCCTAGCCAAAATCCTAGGTGCCCTCTGAAAATTGATCAGCTTCGGTCAGGGTTTTGCCCACCCGTAGTTTTGCCTAGTTCGGGTTAGTTTCAAATTGGTTGGAGCGAGACCAGTTTTTAAACTATGAGTATGAGGCCCAAATGGCCGTATGAACATGTTGTGGATGCTGAGTATGTTCGACATGCAAATGATAGCTTCAGTTATGCTATAATAGAGTATGTGTTATTAGTGTATACAAGAGGTATGAAGATTTTTTTGTATGTGTTAGTCAGGGTTTTAGGGCTAGATCTAGGCTGTTGCAGCGTTTAGTATCAATTTAGAATTTTCAGGGTATTTTATTTACATGCATCTTAGGGATTTCAGACTACCGAATTTCCCCTATGGGTCCAACTTGATTTGAGTCGCAAATTTTCACTAGACTGAGTTTAGAGTTTTGAGGCCCATTTAGCTTTCATGCCTCAATTTCTGTCCATAGAGTTACTTTTAGGCCTTAAGTCGGTTTCAACTTTTATCAGTCTTGATCCAAGCTTTCGGATCGTAAATATATATTGTATACACCCCAAGTGGATCCCACTAGGATCACTAGTTTTCGGGCATTTAGATCGTGTCACGTGGCAAGATCGGGATGGTCCATGTCAGCCCTAGCATACCACTGTGACCTCCTTGCGGCCGGCTACCCACTAGGCTCCACAATAGACGCCGTTACCGTCATGTTCGCCGTCTGCATAGCATTTTTGGTCGTCGGTTTCCCGCTGCTGCCGCTGCTTTCGAGGCCACATGTGAGCCACCTCCGATGAGACCAACCACCCAAATAGATTCCTTTCATCGAAGCTGACATTTTGAGATCAACACTGACCCTCGTCGTGGCCGCAATTGCCACCAGCAACATCATCGCACCTGACAGCAATTTTGCCGCTTTTCGGCCATTTTTTGGTCAACCGGTGGCCAGACTTCGTCACTTGTCACCACCATAGAATTGCTCATCCACCCTCCTCCAATTGTGACTCGAGGAAGCCCCCGCTTACCGCTATTGGCATTTTCAGGGGACAGTCACCGCTTGCCCGCCCTGTTGGCCTGATTACCCGCATTCACAATCGTAGGCCCGACCTTGTTCGCCAGCCCATGTCTAAGTCCACCAGTCCATGCCCGTGTCCGCTCAATCGACCCAGCCCACCAGTTTAGTTAACTTGAACTAAGTTGGTTTAGCCCATTTGACTCGATCTGGCTCAACCTAATTGACTCGGTTCATTGTTTTTGCCCATTTTTTGCCATTTTTTACCAATTTCAGCAATTCAAATCCCTATATTAGTTTAAATGCATATTCACACTATTTAGCATATTTTGACATTATGAATTTATTTATTTATTTATTTATTTATTATTTATTTCTTTTATTGATATATTTTTTGTGTATGATGAATGTTTATGTGATTATTTATTATTATTAATGATATATTTAACTACTATTATTAGTCTTATTCATGCTTACTAAATTGAATTTATTCATATATATATATATATATATATAATTAATTATTTTTTGTTCATTGCGTGTATTTTAATTATGTATTTTGTATTAGATAGCTATGATGTTATTACTATTTATGATTAATTAATATTAATTAATTAATTATTTATTTATTTATCTATTGATTATATATTTATTTATTTAATTATTTATATGTTTACTAACACAAGTATACTTGATAATTACTTGTGTTTAGCTGTGTAATATATAGTGTAAGTATATTATTATTTTATGATTAGTGTATTGTTTATTTTCACATATTTATTATTTATCTATCTATCCATGAGTTTATTTATTTATTTATTTATTAGTCATTTTCCTTATTATGTCTCGATTTCCATGATATATGTTTAGTTGCAAGTTTGTATAGCACTATTTTCTTTATTATGATGTATTGATGATGTGAGCACACACCACAAGCATGCATAATATTGAAATATCAATATTTTACTTAGAAATGAGTTTATATGTAGATTTTGGAGTACGAGCTCGTTGTAGATGAGACGCCATGCTTGCAGGTTGGACCACTGATCCATTTAGGACTCGTCTCTGCTTGTCGTTCTATTCCATCATGTTTTAATTTAGTGATTGTAGGATGGGTTAAGTGATTTTTTATCAGATCCCATTTAACTCGGGTCATTTAGTCGAATAGTTTTTTCGGATTAATAACCACCGTGGATGAGATCGATCGAGTTTGATTTCAAAAATAAGATCCATCGCAAGTTGCTTGTGGGGCCTATTATATAAATTTCTTCTTAGGCCTCTATATAATTTTATTGAGTTTTCAGTGAGACGAGAGATGGTGAAATTAACTCTCATGTACTAAAAGCGGATGCATGTGCCAGTCACAGTGAGCTCTAGAGGGTTGTTCCATTCCTAAGGGATCCTAACAACTCCTCGTTTTGAGATTCCTTATACCCGAAGAAACATGGAGGTTTACGGGTACTGTTTAGTATAGCACACATCTCGACATGCGGTTCAAAGGGTAATGAAGGCGAATGCTTGAGAATACTTGGCCTTCATGCTCAAGACGAGAAGATATACGGAGGACATGGATAGGTCTTAGGATATGTGCTATTTTTCGAGAGTGGGACCACTTATTGTCAAGAGTGGCATAGCACCTGTTCAGTTTAGGATGTTGCCTAGTCTGCAGCTTGATGACTCTTTAATAGATGCCCTTTAAGAGTTCACATGGAGAATACATATATTGTTTTCTTTTCTCATAGAATATCAAATTTCACTTCCCAGTTTGTACTAGTTATTTTTTGAACCAGTGACATCCGTTACTGATGTTATTTATATTATATATATAGGTCTTGTGATCCTAAGTTGGCTTTGGTGGAAGGGTAGATAAATACTACACACACTTGAGCTCAAATTAACTATTTTCTTTCATACTTTTATTTATATTTGATGAGTTTTTATGCATATTTAATAATGTCTTCCATTCTCATGACGTCAAGCCGATTTTTTTGATTTTTTTATTGATGGAGTCTTACCGTTTAGAAGCTTTATGTAACACCCCGACTCGGCTACCGGCGACCGAACCGTTTGATAATCTACTAGATTTGATTAAGCCGACCGGGATCTACTCTCGGCGTCTTAATATGAAGACCACCTATTCCCTCTATTCATTATTCACATCATGGCATTATATCTTAGCATTCAATCATACTATCATGCTTTTCACTACCTCACATCAGTTCAAATATAATAAAAGTATAAACAGAATATTAAACATTCAGTCACCGAATACATGTGTGTGTGCGAAAGACCTCATTGCTCCTCCGTCCAGGCTGGCACTTCCATCTCATAGTCGTCACCTACATATAGTACA
>JAVDBV010000566.1:0-35714 GCA_032619315.1 Piper longum
TATCTTAATCATGCTCCCGCGTGCTTCAAAAGACTAGCGGTGAAATCTGGAATATTTATTTATCCTATTTCTAAGCTCATCTTCTCACATTAGTGTCAAAATATTTTATTTCCATGGAGAAATTATTATATGGCACAAAAGGCTAAAATTTGGGTCTCCAATACGAAACATTACTTCAAAAGCGTCGATTTAACTACAGCAAACTACTTAAAACAGGGTGCACGGTGATCCATACATCTTTAGCATTCAACCAATTGAAAGACATCCACAAGCCCCAGAGCAAGCATCCTCCATCTCCTTCTTAGGTATGCCTTTATTGCATATGTTTGCAAACGCCCGCATATGTTTCATACCATATTGTTTAAGAGACCCACAATGACTCTCAAACTCATTTACCTGTTGCACACAATACTCGTACTAAGTTGTACAAACTTTTAAGAATTCTCTATCCAAGCACCAAAAGCAGTAGATATAAAAAAAGACGTAATACCATTTCTTTCAAGCAAGACCAATCATCCACCAGGGGCTGACCCGAAGGTCTAATGCTACCAAGGATGGAAGGTGCATTTTCTGAGCCAAACAAAATCTTCCCAATAATGTCTACACTATGATCAATGTCCACCCGGTGCAACATCGCCTCGGCGAACTCCTTCAACATGTCGGCCTTCTTCTCGGATCTGTCATCTAGTCTCTTGTACTACAAATTAGTGCATAACATCATGAAAATTAATGTATAAGCCTTGGAGGAGGTTTTTGGGTTATTTTAATAGCATTTATCGTGGGCAAGGTAGAAACTAGATATAACATTGACGATGTTCTTTCTAAGAAGAAAGAACTAACCATTCAGCAAGAGGTGAACCGTAAATACTTTAATCAAACTTGGTAAGTATGAAACTAGATATGAAACTAGAACAGATTGTCGGTGTACGAAAAACATATGGAATATGGTGAGTAATATTGTACCTTTTGCCACAAAAAAAGGAGGTCTGCATGTTTCTGGTTGACAACCTCAAAACGATCATAGCTCAAACGGCTATTGTCACCATTGTTTGTACTGTCAAAACCTTGATACAGATACAACCGCTCACCAGTCATGTTCTTGTTCCCATACTCCATTACATGAGACCCAACCCCATAAGTGTTACAATTGGAAGTCCGAGATTTAACCTATGGCAAAATTTGTTCTTCAGAGCTTAATCATTATTTTAATAATAGTTTTAAGTCAAAACAAATGCCCATAAGATGCCCCCGTACGTCATACATGTTCCGATTAATGTCTACAAAAGCCTACGGATGCTACGCTTAGTGATGAACGGACAAAAACTTATGGGAGATGTCTAGTGTTGGGTGTAAATTAGCTATGTTAGACATAGGTAAAAATCATCTTAGATTTAATGCACTTTGTAACTTACATATCATAAACAATATCATTACTAATTAATAAGGGATAAATTGATACCACTTGTGCTGATCGTAGTAGCCTTTTGTAAGCAAGTTAATATGAACCTGTAAATTCTTAAGATAGATGGATGAAAAAGGGTCTCTAGTTGAAACATAAATAACCGTAGTCATTTAAATGCATAGCTAGAACCGCATTCAGATCATGTTCTCGTATCAGCTTGAGCTGATACCAAGCAATTACCTCACAAATAGGCACTTCGGCAATAGCTAGAAAATTTAAAAACTATGTAGTAATATTCAAATTTATCGAAGTATAAATTAATTTTGTCCTAATTGAGCATGACTTACTGCCTCATACTGCTGATGAATAGTATCCTTCTTGAGATTGTGTGTTTCACTACAATAATTAACAAGTATACATTATGAGAATAAAAATTAGTTAACAAAATTAATATATTAACTAACCTGTCCTCCATCCACGACACACTATACAAGTCCCCCAAGCAAGTCATATACTCAGGCGGAGGAGACGGTTCCATGCCTGGGCAGTATGTCCCCCAGCTACTCTCCTCGGCGTTGGAAGCCGTTGTAACATATATATTCAAATCATCCGGCATCAAACCCTCAAATACACTCCCACTCTCACAAGCCTCAACATATATAACCTAGAGTACATCCAAGCAGGACAATGAAAGGTCAAATTATTGATCAAAATAAAAATAATTATGTTGCACAGTTAAGCTAAAATTTTACCATCTCTTTGTACGTTCGAGCTGCATGTTTCTTCTTTAGAACATCGATGAAGTCGGAAGCATAGAGGAATGGCATATTTGGCATGCCCAGAACCCCAGGTCCTCCATGGTCTGAATAGTATATAAAGATTCTATCATTGGCCTTACTATCTACCACCTTCCCACTCCCACCACTAACACCACTCTTATCCCCTAATAGAACAGCAAATAGGTTTTTTGTGTCCACATGTTCACCAGTGTAATCCTGTCACCAACATGGTGCAGAAAGATCAATTATTCATGCAATTGAATTCATTCCACATGATAATTTTATTTCTTACTATTTATCAATATATGCATCATTTATAAAACGTAAAAACTTTGTTTTGACTCCAAAATTTTATTTCTTATGACTCAACTTCGTGGGATTGTTGAGTAAACTTCCACACTCGACTCCTACTATTATAATCAAGTTTAAAGGAACTATTATTTAAACTCCATGACTTCCATATAAGATCAAACAATTATTAAACCCACTATTGCAATTGCTTAAGACAACCTCTTTAGATTCTACGGTCAATTTCTTAGTTCAAGATTAATACCACTAACTAGAATATAAGAATTAGGTGATTTATTCAACCCAAAATGAAAATGATACTTATATGGAATTAACTTAATCATCATATTATATGTTTATTATTCCACCATACATGACCTAGAAGAAGTAATACAATGAACTTATAATCATGGAATCAACTTAATCAGCCAATTTTAAGATCATTTCATTCCATACAGGGCCGTGTCGAAATAGAGTTATGTCCACTCTCGCTACGGGAAGAAATAATAGATGTATTAAAATATAATTATCATTTTAATTTTAAAAAAATCAATTATTTCAAAGTAATTAAATATTATCTACTCATTATGACCCAAAATGGAAGAATATTCATTCATTTCATTAAATCTTTTACTGGTCGCATAAAATAGTAAGACGACTCCGACTCGTCTCGTCCAAGCAAGTCCACTCAGAATTTTCACACTCTGATAACAAGGTGTATGCATATATGTACCTTGGGCACTCCGGCGTAGACATCTTCACCTTGTGGATGGTTGATAATGATCCCCGGCCGAGGATTGAACTTGTTGTATGCAATATCATCGTACATAAAGACGACTATGTTCTCATCCTTGAGCCCACCTCTCTTAAGCAGCTGGTAAGCATGGCAGACATCGGCCTGGTGTCGATAGTTCCCAAATCCTCTCGACCCAGCGACCAGAACTGCCCATCTAGTCCCAATTTCTATCTCCTCCTTATCAGTAGGCATTTTGATCACCCTGTCCCATCTTGGGTCAAGCCTTGCAGCTAGTACTGCAGTGATGGGCATGAGGAAAATGGCGAGAAGGTGATGATTGGAAGCCATGTGATAATTGCAGAGGTTTGTTGTTTGCTGTAGAAGAAGTGGATGACGGTAAAGAGAAGGTAGGAGAACGGGGCAGGAGATTAACTACTATTTGGTTTTGGGTGGTTGGGGAGTGAATTGGAGACAAGTAGCCATGCAGGGAAAGGAAGGTAGAAGATGGCAGGTGTAAAGAGTGAAGAATGTAGAACTCTCTGTTGCATGGCACCTGGTGGCTCTTTGGACTGTAGTACAGCCAGTTTACATCTACATCAACGATTTAGAATTTTCAGTTTTATGTTTTACGAAGGATTTCAGTTCTCCATTTTTTTTTCAAATATTTCGACTTTTTATTTAGTCATTGGTTTTCTAGCGTTTTTTTTCCAAAAATAAAAGCTAAAAAATAAAATATTCAAGATGTTAATTATAGGAATTTAAAATTGTAGTGAAGTGTTCATAATAAATTGTAATATATAATTAATTCTTACATGTTAATTATATATTATCAGTTGAATTTTACGGTCTTTATTTCTTTCCTGGATGTAATTCATTAGAATTCTGTGGATAATGGCAACTTCCATGGCCATGTAAATCATGCTAGCTAAAATTATTTATAGACATAAAAGTTAAAAAGTGTTTTTCCAAAATGAACTTTAAAGAAGTTATTTTTTCTGGGATATGTTTAAAAAAGTTGCTTAAAAAGAAATCCAATATATAAACATGTACAGTACTGTTGATCTGATCTTCGCTACAATAATCCGAAATAAGTAAATATGAACAGAAAAGTAGGATAGTTTTATTTTTCATATTGTGTGATGCCCATTTTGTGCATTGGGATTGGGATTTTATGACAAGAGGGTCTAGCTAAGGGCTCGATTCATGTACATAGCTAAGCAGGTTACCACTTCTCATCACAGCAACCAAACTACCAACAAACACTTCACTGCGGTGTGGTCAGCTCAAGTGGCTTGCACGACTATTTTATAAGCTTCGGTTGTGTCTCATACTGTGAGCGATGGCTCCCGGGAGAGAAGTGTCTTTATAATGATCAAAATGTGACTAACAAAATGATCAAGCATTTATGATACATACGTCTAAATAAAAGCCTTGATTACAATGAATTGTATGCACAAAGTTATGGCACATGTTTGGCCTTCTCTGTAAAATCTAAAAAATCGAGGATTGGTGTCTCTTGTTAAGGGTTTACGAGAAGTAAATATTAAAATATAAGGTTATACTGAGGCATACTTGTCAGTAGAGCATATTGCATTTAAATATCAACTACTACGTTAAATTTGCACAGAAAAAATGACAAAAATTAAAATTTTTATTGATAAATATTTTTGAGGTACAAAAATTTAAAAAGAAATCTTCATTTACAAAGAATCCTTCATTCGCGCTATGAAATTGCAATCCATGTTTCATGCTTGAATAGACTTTGACACTAAATGCTAGTCACAACTTGGTAAAAGAAGTGACCACTTGTGGGGAACACTTACCTCGAGTAATACATATTGTATGTACCAACTCATAAACAAAAGCTCTTTTAATACGAGTGAATATGGCCAAATCAACACACAAGTAAGCTAGGATCAAAGAAGATACTTAGCCAAATTAGATCCCTCTTGTAGGTTGCATTTTTTGTACTCTCATCTGATGTCCCACCCAATTTTATACTTGAACCAATGATCGCTTTGGTCTGACAATACAAACCCTAAATAAAAAAATTTTATGGAATAATTAAAATTCAACTAAGCATGTAATAATTATTTTATATTCTAATATAATAAATTTATCCAAACTCAATTACATAAATAACCAGTATCATTATAACAAGTCTCAAACTATGACTAATATAATAATAAAAACTAACGCCTACAAATCGTACCATGTTCTACGAGTGATAATATAAAACAAGATAAAACAAATACTAATAGTCTATATAAATAACTAAGTATAGTTAACTAATAGTCCATTTGAAGAGTCCACGTTGTTGTTGTCACCTCTCTTGAATTCACCTAGCTAGTTGTTACATGTGAAGGTAATTCTCCATTAGTGATCAAATAAGTAAGTACATATAATAATAACCTATAAATAAGAAATGCTACATGAGTTTATGCAGAACCCTGGTCCAACAGATTTGGAATTCCCATCTATGATCATAAATGTTGCCATGCCTAGATCACGGTGTCTATTTATGTTCTGGGCTATTTTGATTCATAATCCTTGGAACCTTATATGGACATATCTTTAGGCCATAAAAGCAAAGCCTCGACCGTGCCTAACATGCCAATACCAAAACCCTGCCTCTCTCCCAACCAATCAACAACGAATGTATTAATTAGATACCATACAAACTATACATGTTGTAAAATCTGAGCTTTAGTTAGGATTTCACCTTGTTGATTTGAGTAGGTTCGCTTCGGTTTGGTCTAATTCAAGTTAATTTTATTTATTAATCGAATATTGTCAATACTCAATTATTCGATTAATATTTTTATTATACTATTTATTGGATTGTTTGTTGTGCCGAGCTGGCTGATACATCTGTTATCATAGACAAATGTCTATAATTTTTTAGAAATTTTTTTAGCACTTAATGACATGTATATTGATGGACACCACTTTGTTGAATAGTGCGACTATTTTCCGTTTATTGTAATTTCAGGACAATGGAGGGTTCGGAAGATTTTGTCACAGTTCTGACTTTCGATCGTCTCACCATTCACGTCGTCAATCCTGCGCCATCACGGATCTCTGCCGCCAGTACCTCCGCCGTCATTCTGCCTACCAACGTGACCACAGTGCTATGGCGGATGGTCGCCGGGAACGTTTGGAAGTTTTCCGGTCACCTCCTTCCGAGGCCAATTCCGGCCGACCGACTACCTATTCACAGGCATGGTCACAACCACTGTGATTGTCGTCATCGACTCTAACGGAAGGGACCATCGCCAGACCCGATTGGTTGTCGACCCTCGTCGTCACCGCCAGACATCGTGGACTTTGGGGAAGAATTCCGGCCGCCCATGGTCGCCGTTTCCGCCACCAACTACTCGACACCTTTATCGTTGTCAGGGTTACCGATCCTGGCCACTTTTCGGCCTTGAGACGCCAACGTTTATCGAGGCCCACTCGAGCTCACCTACACCACCGGCAAGCCTATTCCCGACTCAAATCGGTCCATCTCCGACCACCATCTCCATTTTCCATGTAACAGTTGGCCATCCTCCCACTGGCCGATTTTGAACCGCTGCCATCCGCTATCCCGCCGTGGCCGGAATCGTTTACGACCACTTCGCCAGCGTCGTGCATGATTGGGCCGGGCCCTACCATTTGGGCTGTCTGACACGAACAATTCAACTAGACCGGACCCGAATTCCGTCCAACTTGGGTTGCTTTGATCGTTTGTTGACGTTTATGCATCGCTTATGACTGTTTTTCCACGGTTCGAGGTATTATTTATGATCCTATACCTTGTATGCATGCATGGCACCAAATCAACATGTTTATATATTTACGGTATATTTTACCGTATTAATTGATTAATTACTGAAATTCTGGGAGACTAAGTATGCGGAAATTTTCAGTAAATTTTTAACTTTATATTGAGCATAGTTAAATATTAAAAAAATTGTTCTATAGTTAAATGTTCAAAAACTATTCTGAGTGTATTTCTAATTTACTTTATCTTTTGTATTTATTGAAATTATTATAAAATATGACATGTATCTTATTATTTATTTATCAGTTATTTACAACTGGTAAATAATCTATATAGCTAGCATGTTATAAAACTTGGTCTATGAATAATTTAAGTTATCCTAGTCTACTCTACATTATTTACAACTTACTAGACTTGTGTTTTTATGAGTCTACAATTTTGATCGGATAATTATTTTTCCGATCTTAACTATTTTAATTGATTGACCGTGAATTGTTTAAGAGTTTGATAGTGTGTTTGGATGATTATCCAATCGTTTGATTGATTGACTGATTGTCAACTGTTTGGTTGTTGGCCATTTAATTGGTTACTATTTACTTACCAAACTTTTTGACTGTTTTGATCGAACATCAGCTATTTTAATGGGTTTGATTGAATTGACCAAATCGACTATTTTGATTGTTTTAACCGTTGGCTATATGACTATTTCACTGACTGCTTAATAATATTATTTGATCGTTACTAGTCATTGATTGATTAATCGGATTATTTCACTTGTTTTACAGTTATAATTGTTAAGGACATTATACACTTCACCATGTGTATTACATATTCTACTTGACTCTAGCAAAATCTAGGTGTCCATGTAGGCATGTAGAGCCACTTGCTGATGCTAACTAATTGCTAGGGGCTAAAACGCAAGGTTCGTAGGACACATCTTCTATTTGTTGTTAAATAAAAATGATATTGTGGTTTTCACCAATTATGTAAATTTTATTAAATTTTACATGATTGTGCTTTAAACTATCAAAATTGTAGCTATTGTTACTAGTACCGCACCATTACTATCATCATTACAGATATCATTACCGTGGCTATACCATTTTTGTTACCTTACCATTAGCGATGCCACTATCGGTATTGTTGTCAATATCGTTATCATAATCGTTACTAGTCATGCTCTCACTACCATTACCATTACCACTATAAATTTTGTATCATTATCATTATTGTTTAAGTTACTCATAAGATTGCCAAGATTGTTATTGTTATTCTTGTCGTGGCTTTTACTGTTATTGTTATTATTAATGATAATGATGTTACTACTGCATTGTTATCAACATTGTTGTTACTATTATTGTTGAACTGTTATTAATACAATTACCATTATCATATTAATATTGTTACTATTATACCTATTGATTGAATATCCAAGTGCTATTACTGTTATATATGTTGACTAGAAGTTGAGGCATTTACTATTATTATTGTATCCTTTTTGGTGATATTCAGGGACTACTGTGTATTATTATGTGTTTTTATATTGAACTAAAATGTACTATAATAGTGTATTGTTTGCTTTGCAGTGTATAAAAGTATCATTCTATACTATTCTAGTGGAAAGGTCTCACCTTGATTGAAGTAGCCTATCTCCTTGAATTAAAATTAGTTCTGGCTTGGAGCATATATAGTTTGTATAATTTAAGTTGTTTGCAGCTCATTCATTTTATTTGTGAAGACTAGTAACAATTTTTGTTAGTGCCATTTGTTTTTAAAACATGCTAGGTTATATCCTGCTTAGGGGCAAGAGTCGTCGTGGAAATGCTTTGCTTCACTCAGAGATTGGCAGCTATTTGTTGTACATATTTACAGTATTTGATTTTCCGTATGTTGTTTTACGGTATAATTATTGGCATTATTGATTATTGACTTTATACTAATTTTCAACATTGACACCATGACAATTTAAAGATCCTTGAATTTTATCAGGTTTTACCGTGTTTATGATGTACATAAAATGAATTTGAAAATATACTCAATTGACTTATCGGGTAGCATGTCCAATTTGGTTCTTCTGGGAACCGGGTTGGGACATTACAAGTATCTCAAAGTCTCAGCGACTAACTCCTACACTAGCTCGTAAGTGATTTCCTAAAACCCCAAAATAGACATTAAAACTATTTGATTATCTATATTCAATACAATGACATGACATGGGAGCACACACATGCATACCAATTAAATGTTTTTACAAGTCAAGAAGAGTAACATCTAGCAATCAGCATTATTACCCCCTTAGGAACATTATTTTCAACTAATTAATATAGAATACTCTCTTTAATTAGCCTTTTAACAAAAACTCAATTTCAGATTGCAGAAGGCCCATGACATAGAATAGTAGTTGCATTATGTTTAATGTAGTTTTGCATGTAATTATATTGATTCATATGAAATTTGATGTATGTAGCAATACATAGAAATATCACGAATTTATTAAATTAATAGAAGTAATTATATTAAGCATACATAGAATTGAAAAGAAATATAAATGTCTCATGTCAAATGGACCAGTTAATTAAATAAGAATAAATAAGAAATAGAAAGTGAGAGTTCAACCGATTTGATTTTATTAGTACCTTATGACCAAATTCTATTTTTTACTCATTCAATGAATGAGTTCATTTTCAAGTTCAACCAACGCCTTTTTTCAATCAAACAATATCAAGTAGGTGAATAAGTCTCATGTGATATTTTTTATTTCTCTATCATTAAATAGAATCCTATCCCTATTTTCTATGGAATTTGAACCGGATATCTATTTAGAATATGATTCAATATTCCTATCTTATTGAATTATTTCAGCATATTCATTTCGCCTACTCTAGATGTATTTTTCTTTTTCATGCTCATGTATGAATAAAATCTCGTTATTTTTCATACATAACACAAATACAATGAATCTAAACCTTACAAACTCATTGAATATCACCATCCTCCATCAAAATGCAACAAATTCATGATTCCTCCTCCCAAGAATTCATTACATATTCATTAGAAAATCAATTCAAATATGATGGATGCTTGCTTCTATTATAAAATCTATCAAAAATATGATTTCGTGACGAAAAAATAAGAAAGAAATGTTGGGCCATTTGGGCCCCCAAAAGGAACTTGCAATAATATTACGGGTTTCGCTTAATCGAAAAGTTAACTCAATGAATAAGGCTTTCTCATTACCTTATATACAACTTACCAACATCATCTACGACCAATGCTGGATAAACCCAACAACTCCCCTTCAGTAGGTAGAGCTCATGAAGGAAACACTGACAGTCAATGTAAAATTTTGTAATACTATAACTGGCTCAGATACCAAGGACTCCTAAAAAGGACTTGTAATAGGTGTCATGGGCCTCTTTTAATTAATAAATTAACTCAATGAATAAAGTTTTATTATTAACTTATATAAACTCACAAATATCATATACGATCGATGTGGGATACACCCAATAAGAAAAAGATGAAACATACCAAATATAGCCCTTTCTCCTCCTGTTGATTATGTATTGTCATAAAGGTAGTTTAGAGAGAGAGACGATTCCTTCTAACTCTAGTTTTATTGGTGACGCCCTCCTCTAATCAAAGTATTTTGGAAATTTCACCCTAATCAATTATTAATCTTAATTAAGTGTTTGGGAATATCCAATACTAACCCAAAAATATTTACTTAATTATTTACTTTGCCTAATGCCACTTAATTATTTTATTTTAAAGCAAATTAATATTTATATAAAAATTTGATCCAACCTCGGATTTCGCATCTCTACTTCTTGATTTGATTACCATCTCTTTCTTCGTTTTTTTTTAATGGCTCTGAAGTACAATGCATTTCACATCGGGAAAGTTGCTCCTATAATATTATTACTATATTCATGCATGCTTCTGGACTCATATTTCATGGAAATTCAATACTTTTTTTTGTGTTGACACTCATTTTCATATCATAGGCAACATGTAGCAAAAATCAACATAACAATATTTATAGCCCATCTACGTCAAGCGTCCATGAAAGTATTTCTTATGGTGTCCATGTGTGGCATCATTCTCTTCTTCGAACCATCAAACCACAAACATTATGCGAATTTGATATATAGATCGAGCAACCACCCATGACCTTGTTACTATTATGCCTTTGGTTCTTGAATCTTGTACAATTAGTAGAACCATGGCTAAAGGCAATTGACACTATAATTATCGTGGGAGTAGGCGTGCGAATGGGAGTAGAGGACGTTGAGGAGGAGGTATGATGCATGCTATTGAGGCTTATGTGCAACCCAAAAAGGTGGAAGCAGATTGTGAACGGGGGAGCTCGTCCCAAAAAGTGCATGTTTTGAACAAAGCTGGGAATAATGGGAAGACCAAAACCAAACAATTGGCTTATGTGAGGTAATTCATCTTACCACCTGCCCTCGTTATTCAATAATATGTACAAGGATTGCTCTACCAATATTTCTATGTTGTGAAGCAGGAGGGCCCAAGATAGGACCATGTTGTGCAAGTAATGAAGTAGGGGTAATGCATGAGGACATGGAAGTTGAGGGAAAAGGCTATATGCTGCTGCCATATCCTCCAAGCGAAATGCATGAATTTTCTGAAGACTTTGTTAATCCACATATGGAGGAATAAAATTTCAATGACAGCCCTTGTAAGACTTGCCACCAAAGGATGTAAGAAAACAAACCATCAAATAAAGACTTTGCCCCTTGGATGACAGTCAACCCTAACATTTAAACCTAAGATGGAGGTGGAAGCGGCTATGTTAGGAGTCAAGCACTCGAACAGCTTCGCCAATGGGACAAAGAAGGCTTATTCCAACTAAATTTCAACAATAAAGAAGGAGCTGATGAACACCAGTATTTATATGCATACTTACTTCAGGTTGGGTCAAAATTTGATACTTCTAAACTGTTAGGTACCCCTGGGGCTCTGGTACCCGACACAAACGATATCAGATTCACCTAGATGGTCGAGGAGTCAGTCAAGATAGCTCTATGGTCGGTGTACATTCAGTTTGTGGAAGATGTGGCTCCTACAAATAGAGCTACACGTTACCCTGCCTTGGGGGATATGCGAAATAGATTGAAGCTGTTAAAAGAGCAACCGGTGGCACTCTCAATCTGTGCAGCAGTGTTACAGACTCGCATATCTCGTTGTATTAACCCAACATGCAAAGGCCAAGAAAATACACGAGATCATATGCAAGGTGGCTAAGTGAAAAAATTGCAAGAGGCGACATCCCAACTGAAGGCGGCTTTGGCAAAGAAGCGGGATGAACTTGCCAAGCAACAAACCAAAACGAAGAGGACTGCCGAGTACGAGAGGGACTTGAAATACTAGGAGGATGAGATCTAATCTGTAGAGCATATGCTTGCATATTGGGCACCGGGAGTTTGATAGAGCATGGTTAAACTAGGGGAGTCTAAGAATCTTCTGATCCGTTTTTTTTTAAGGAAATAAGTAAAGGATGAGACCTCGATTAGTCTTGTATTTTCCCATTTTATATGTAGTGGCAACCTAGGATAGTCAAACGTACAAAAGGGTGACGGTAAGTCATGCACCGGTCACTTCAGTCAAATAAAATATCATTTGATTATGGTGCCGCACTTTGCATTTCTCTTTTGGTTGTTCTCTTTTTGTTTTAGCCAACCGGAAGAACTCATACATGAAGATGATGACAACCCAAAAGGAAGTGTGTAATCAAAACTAGGAGCCCATATGTGATAAAAGCCCCCAATTAACAGAAACGTCATTTTGCAACAACTTGAACTTGTGCTCTCTCTCTCTCTCTCTCTCTCTCTCTCTCTCTCTCTCTCTTGTTTTTTGCTACGCACAACAATAAAGTAAGTAAATACATCATTCAAGAGGATGCCCCCCCAGCAGCTGGATCACGCTAAAGCTTCAAAAACTTGACGTTAATTCGAAGTACATATTTGTAAATGGTAAAAGGACCTCCCAGGCAAATTTAGGACGAGAGAGATTAGCCCTGGCTTCCCGAGTATTACAAAAGACTAATATTATAGGTATGAATGATGGAGAAGATGCACATTTACTGTAATAGGAAGTCATTTTTTCACGATAATGCCGGAGAGATTTTCTAATATCATGTCAATACTCATCAAGACGCTCTAGGGTTATAATGTGCCTGATCACATAATCATTGTGCATAGGATTGAATTGAGCATCCACGATAAGATGTGTGCTGGGAAGCTTAATCTCAATGAAAAATATGAATTCAGCACCATATAAAAACATGAAGTGGGTAACACCCGTGCTAAGCCTCACAACTATCTGATATGGTCATAATGCCTCGGGGAGACACTCATGCTAATCTCACTGATTTTTTGTCATAGTTTCCTCAGTACTTGCTTCAAAATCTTATTGAAAGTTTCAACTTGCCTCTTATTTTGAACATTATAAAGTGATCATTCCGCCTTTTGGAATGTATATTTCTCAATCAATTCCAATGTTCGCTACCCTAAAAATGGAGTGTCATTGCCAGTGATGATTTTTTGAAGCACACCAAATCAACAAATGATGTGATCTTTAAAAATTGAGCCACACAATCGTTGTTTGTCCTCTAACAACAATGACCTCTGCCCACTTTGTGAAGTATTTGATGGTAGAAAGGATGATTGATGGTAGAAAGGATGAATTTATGGTCTTTGGATAAAGATTGGCCAATAAGACCGATAAAATCGAGGCCCCACATTTGAAAAGGCCAATAAATAGCAAAGGGATATCGTGGTTTTCGTGGAAAATATTTTAATGGGATGTGGAGCTGACAAGTTTTACATGATTAGGCCAAAGTAATAGATTCCTTGAGCATCGACGGTGTAACACCCCAAATCCGATTTACGCTCGAGAACTAACCCAAAATGTCACTAATCCCGGTTAGGTCAACTAACCCAAACCTAACCTTGCTGATCAATTCTCGGCATCTCAAAATAAAAGATGTCAATCGCTATGTATGGATGAATGCACTGATTCATAGCATGCTTCTACATAGATGACATGACAACCCGTTTGCATACCAAAACAATTTCGATGAAAAAAAATTGATAAAATTCGTTAAATAAGACGGATATGATTTTTCCCTAAATGTGCAATTAAGGGTCACCCTATCATAACATGTATAATTGCATAATTCTGTATAAATTCATTTCATTATATTTTTCACATAACCTTTTAATTTTGTCATTATATTCATATTTTACTTTTATCATTCAACTTGAACATTAATATCGGTTTCAAACTATCGTATTATCATACCTTGCATGACATCACAATATTGTAAATATAATGATAACATAAACAAAACATTAACATTTTATTGTCTAACATGTGTGCGCAAGAGGTGTCACTGCTCCTCTATTCCAAGCAGGCTCATCTTACTCCTGATCATCACCTACATATATTATAAAAATAGATCAGTAACGGGTGTTACTGGTCAAAAAAATATAACTAATATCACACTGACAATGAGAGAAAACTCTCATATGAAAGAAAACATTTTCATGAAATCTCTGAAGGGCATTTACTAATCTGAAATCATCTTTAACCAAACTAAACTGATGCCTCTCTCCGCATTTTCTCATTTCACATTCTGGTCCCTTGGGACTGCTGTCATATCCTAAGCCCTTTTTCTTACTTTCATACCCACTTGTGCAACACGGTTGTCGGTTCCGGCCTACGACTGGCACACGCCACTTGCGTATCATGATTGTCAGTAGCTTCGATTGGCACATGCTACTTGCATAACATGGTTGTCGGTTCCAGCTTATGACTGATGCATGCCACTTGCGTAGCATGGTTTTCGACGTCTTCAACTGACACATATGGTTGTCGGTATTTCCAGGTTAAGACTGGCACATGCCACTTGCATAGCATGGTTGTCGGTAGCTTCGACTGGCACATGCAACTCACATAACATGGTTGTTAGTTCCGGCTTATGACTGGCACATGCCACTTGCGTAGCATGGTTCTTGGCGGCTTCAACTGGCACATATGGTTGTCGATATTTACGGCTTACGACTGGCACAGGTCACTTGTGTTACATGGTTGTCGGTAGCTTCAATTGGCACATGTTCTCGCATAACATGGTTGTCAGTATTTCTGGCTTGCGTTTGGCACATGCCACTTGCATATCATGGTTGTTTGCAGCTTCGACTGACACAGGCTTGCTCGTGTAGTACAGTTTAAAAATCTGAAAACTATATATACATAGGTATGGGTAGGGATTTATATAATAAGCCCGATGGTAACTTGTGGTAGATCTTGTTTTTGAAAACACACTCGAGGAATCTCATCCTCGATGATTATTAATCTAGAAAACTATTCGACTAAATATCCTGAGCTAAGTGAGATCCAATAAAAAACCACTTAGCTTGTCATACAATCTGTAAAAATAAATCACGATAAAATAGAGCAATAAGTTAGAGGCAAGTCCTAAACAGACCTGTTAGTAGCTCTGAACGTGTTTTAGTGCCTAAACGGTGAGCTCCTACTTCGTACCTAATCGTCAGTTATGCGATGATGGCAACAAGGTGGTGGCCGGCTTGAGTGAGGATCGTGGGGAAAAAGAGGAGGAAGAAAAAGAAGAAGAAAGTTGGGTGAGAAGGTTGGTAGTGGGTGAATGGTGACAGTGTCAGAAGTGTGGAATATATAGATGTCAGGGGAAAGAAAACAAGTGGTCGATGAGAAAAATGAATGGTCAGTTTGGAGAAATGAATGGTCAGTGAAAAAAACGAATGGTCATCTCGTAATCAAAACTTAACTTGACTCTAAAAATTATGGTCGAGCCGACCGGTTCAGATTATAAAACCCTGACTCGAATCACGGGTTTTACAATCTTCCTTGCTTATGAAAATTGCGACCTCAAAATTTTAAATTAAGAAGGCTTCATTCTTGATGTCTTGGTTGACCACATCTGAAGCATGCATGCATACCCACTCTGTATATTTCTATGTGATGACGTCCGCAATTCTGACATGTTTGGGTGCCTGTTCTCCTGAACTTGTCCATCTATAACTCTCATTGTGGTCGGGGCATCTATCATATGCCTTTATTGTGTCCCCTGATTAATTTTTTAGCCGACCGGTTAAATTATAAAACCCTAACTCGAATCATGGGTTTTACAATCTTCCCTGATTATAAAAATTTCGTACTCAAAAATTTAAATTAAGAAGGCTTCACTCTTGATGTCCTGGTTGACCACATCTGAAGCATGCGTGCGTACCCACTCCGCATATTTCTCCATAATGACGTCCGCAGTTCTGACATGTTTGGGTGTATGTTCTCCTAAACTTGTCCATCCATAACTCTCATTGTGGTCGAGGCATCTATCATATGCCTCTATTGTGTCCTCTAATCGCATTGATATTATTGAGGGTGTTGTTATCTCTGTTTATAGTCTCAGTGGGGTTAAGCAGCCAAGATTCGCTTAGCTTCACTCGCAGCTCTCACCACATCCCCCAAAGTGGCAAATCTATATTTGTACCTCTGCCAATCGTGCAATGGCAGCCTTTGTTTCGATCTGTCGACTTCTAATACTGGAACGGCTTCCACTATGATGGCTCTTGCTACGGCGGCTTACTGAACCTAGATGACTAGGATTTCCTGGCAACATCACAGCTCTAGATCGACTAGACACTGTCTCACTGTGAACATGAATAGGGCTAGCTTGTTTGGGCAAAGGAGGCAATAGCGTCTTGTTCTGAGTACTTTGAGTTCTTACCATGATTACCCATACTCACTGATCCAATCCTAAAAATAATGTCACACTATCTACTTGTGAGAAATCTGTAAATCAAAGACAACAAGGACGTAAACATATACCTGCCAGCTGGACTTAGAGTTGTCTTTGCACACACATCATGTATGAAAATATCTTCCTACTTAATTGGCCTGGAGTTTGCTCTGATACCAAAATTATAACACCCCAAATCCGGTTTATGCTTAAGAACAGAACCGGAATGTCACTGGTCCTGGTTAGGTTGGCTAACCCGAATCCAACCTTGCAGATCAACTCTCGGCACCTCAAGATGGAAGAAGTTAATTTTTATGTGTAGATGAATGCACTAATCCCTAACATGCTACTACATGGATGACATGACAACCCATTTATATACCAAAATAATTTCAATGAAAAAAATTGATAAAATTCGTTAAATAAGACGGATTGGATTTTTCCTTAAATGTGTAATTAAGGGCCACCCTATCATAACAACATGTATCATTGCATAATTTTGTATACATTCATTTCATTATATTTTTTACATAACCTTTTAATTCTGTCACCTCAAGATATTCTATGTTTTGGGTCTTAACCCACCTGTTCATTATATGTACATTTCACTTTTATCATTCGACTTGAACATTAATATATGTTTCAAACTATCATATCATCATACCTTGCATTACATCACAATATTCTCAATATAATGACAACATAAACAAAACATTAATATTTTATTGTTCGACTTGCGTGTGTTCAAGAGGTGTCATTGCTCCTCCATTCCAAGCAGGCGCATCCTACTTTTGATAATCACCTACATATATTATAAAAACACGTTAGTAACAAGTGTTACTCGTCCAAAAAATATAACTAATATCACACTGACTATGAGAGCAAACTCTCATATGAAAGAAAACATTTTCGTGAAATCTCTGAATGGCATCTACTGAATTGAAATCATCTTTAATTGAACTAATCTGCTACTATTGATGCCTCTTTTGGCATTTTTCGCATTTCACATTCTGGCCCTTGGGACTAGTGTTATATTCTAAGCCCTTTTTCTTACTTCCATACCCACTCACGTAGCACGGTTGTCGGTTTTCGATTACAACTAGCACATGCCACTTGCGTAGCATGGTTGCCGGCAACTTCGACTGACACATGTTTCTCGCATAACATGGTTGTCGATTCTAGCTTATGACTGGTCATCTAAGGGATAACAAGCAGCCATTTGGCACACCTTGTCACCTTTAATTTGCAGGCAGACCACCATGAACAATAAAATCAATAAGCTCACCATATCATTTATTATAAGAAACAAACATTGGTTTGGGAAAAACTGAAGGTAGCACCGATATAGCTAGTACGTATTGGTCAGCAAACTGTATCAATGGTTTCCTATTTTGATCAACTTCTTCAAATTTTGACCCTAACATTGCAAGGGCATTAGTAATGTCATTTGATAACTGAGGGATATGTTGAAACTTGATTTCATCAAAATTCTTTAACAAGTTTGTGAGCCAACTAAGTAGACTTCATTTACGCAAAGCTGTCTAGTAGTTTGCCGAATAACCAACAATGAATCTCCACAGATCAGCAACCTTCTTACTTCAAGGTCATGAGCAAGGCTTCATACTCAGGATAATTATGTGGAATGATAGATAAGGGTATATGCATGTAAATGTAGTTGTTTGCCACGCTGCATGAGAACTACATTGGCGTCTCCATGAGGCTGACGCCACAACGAAGGGTGATAGAAGCACGTGAAAGTAGATGTCAAATGATTAGGAGCAATATTGGTGACATTTATACTCAAATCAGCCTTTTTATCCATTGGAAGTGTGGGATGGTTGGCCAAAAGTTCGGCTAGGGTTTCATCTTTTATAGCTTTTTAAGAAAACCATTTGATATCAAATTCCATAAATTTCACCAACCAATGAGCTACACACCTTGACATAGCATTCTGTTGGAGTAAATGTCACATTGAATTATCATGCACACAAAGATAGACTTCATGAGTTAGAAAAAAATGATGAAGTTTGTGCTGCAAAAATTAATGCCAAGCAATCTTTTTCCACCATTGAGTAATTTTTCTCTGTTGTATTCAGTACTTGGCTTAAATGGTATTCATGCCAAGCTTGATAAAAAATAGAAACAATCACTAAATTTGTATGAGAGATGTAAATGACTAAAGGATGCTTAGGGAGGGGTGCAACGAAAGTCAGGGGTCACAAAAGATCTTCTTTGATAGTAGCAAAAGACCTTTGACAATCCTGAGACCACATAAACATTTTACCTTTCTTTAACATTTGAGTTAGGGGGAGAATTTTTTCCAACAATTTTGGAAGGAATCGTCGTATATAATTCAACTTCGTCAAAAAAATTTGAAGTTTCCTTAATGAGGTAGGCAAAGCCATTTCAATGATGGCCGGCAATTTAGTTGGAACAATTTGGACGTTGCATAAGTGAACCAAAAATCTAAGAAACTGTCTAGATGATATACAAAAAGCACATTTAAGCAAATGTAATTTAAAATTATTCTCGCAACATCGTTGTAGGGCACATTGCAAAGTTGCATGATGTTTCATACGAGCTTTAGATTTGAGAATTGTATCATCGACACAATCCTTCATATCTTAATGTAGCATATTCATGAAAATATATTGCATTGCCCTTGATTAGTAGCACAAGCATTCTTAATATCGAAAGGCATCACTATGTAACAATAAGTATCAACCGGTGTATACAATGTTGTCTTTTCTTCATCCTCTGTTCGAATCTAATTATATTTGCTAAAGTCATCTGTGAAGGAAAACATTTGATGCCCCCACAACATTGTCTAGCAATAGATTGGGCAATAAAAGTGAAAAATCATCCTTGGGGCAGGTTTAATTTAAATCTTGAAAGTCTACGCAAATGTGTGATTAAAAATATTTATTTTTAACTAGTACTATATTGGCTATCCAATCTAGATATTGCAACTCTCAAATGAATTTAGCTTCTTTCGACATCATGATTTCTACTGAGATAAGGGCTTCTACAATGGCGCTAAATTTTATCTTTGTTTGTATAATAGGGAGGAACCTGATTTAACTGTTAAGCAATGTATTGCAATATTTGGTGATAAACCAAGCATTTCATCATATGGCCTTGCTGAACAGTCTTTATATGATCTATATAAATCAATTATTTGGTCCCGCTTAAGACTATCAAGACTAGTACCAAGAAAAGTAGGGCATAGATGATCCGCTACTATACTGTGATTAATATCAAGTAGATGCTCAATAGCCAAAGGCACTCCATCTTCAAAGTGAGGTGGAGCAGGTTGCAGATCACCTGATGTAACAAACCTGCGCAAAGTGTAAACTAATGTGTCTAAGTAATCTCTTCAAATGTAGCTAACTAAAGGTAAAGATTTATAATTCATTATCACTAATAAAGTAGACCTTACCTAATAGGTATTGAATGTAGGATCATTTTTATGGGTCTTACAATCCACTCATCTTAGAAATTTTAGTCCTTGGAATTCTTACACTCAGCCCACTGCTAACGGCCTAGCCTACATTCTACAGATCCTACTTGGCCTGTGGCCAAGAGCATAGTTCACATCCAGTCCAAACCCATTATCCAATATAGAGCCATGTTAGCTCTGTTACTATATGTAACAACCGGTCCAAGTGCAACATGATGGGCTTAAGTAATCCCTTTAAAAGTTGGGTAACCAAGTTTGATGATCTATAATTCATTTATACTAATGAACTAGATCTAACCATAGTAGGTATTGGATGTAAGACTAATTTTATGTCTTACACCTAACTTATCTTTGTGTTTTACATGAGAAGTAACCTTATGAAGAAAGTCACTTATGTATCAGGTTCAGAGAGCAATAACCCATGAGCACAACATTCTAAAGCATGTACTTTAGTATTCAGACGAGACTTGAGCGTGAGAGGTCATGTTCGACAATCAAAAGTGAGGCTTTCTTTATAGGAGATTTAGGTCATGGAATCTACTTCACATCCATTTTGGCATCCTCATGGCCAATTTTGCATCCTTATGAACAATTTTTATTTTTTCTGCCATAGCAATGACAATGGCTGATGAATTTGATGGTCATCTATCAAGTAAATTTACTCTTAAAAGAACGAGCATACCTTCAGTGGTCGGCAACAATGTTGGCTCTGTTAGAGTTGGAGACTTATGAGACTTAAGGATTTTTGAAGGAAGCAATGGGAGGAAGTTCATTTTTGGTTGAACACCACTTGGGAGATTGATAATTGCAGGGAACATATGCGTAGTATTTTTTTTGCAGGCAAGTTTTAAGACATTTCTAGTCATAGAGAACTTGCTTCAATAGAATGGATTTCCTCAAGAATGAAAAGATTTTTAAGCCTACAAACTCAGACATGATTACCTTTAATTGGTGCAGCTTATATCATTGGTGTCGTGAAGAAGGAGCACATCGGTAGTCATGGATCCACAGAGGAGCTAATAACATGTAAAAATATGATCCATATCCACTATATGGAAAATATGTCATACTAAATGCTCCTACTTAAATGTGTAATGAGATTGACTTCATAAAGTCACAAGTAATAGGTGAAATGGTTGAAAATTGAGTAGTGGATAATACCAAGTTCTCTAATGTATATCCTAACTCATGAAAGATACAAACAATAGGTTGGTCGAAGCACCAAATCATCTATGGCACGTGAAATCACCTTATTACAATGATCAACACTAACATAGAGCAAATGATTATGATTTAGTGCTTAATAACAAAGATCTTCATTCTAGAATGTAATAATACAAGTAGGTAGAGTTAGGGTATCATTTTCATGAGGCCATATAGGATTTGTCCTTGATCGTTGCTCATTATTGATTTTTGTTAACACTTGTAGACGACCCAAAAATTAAGCATCCATCACATAATCATTCATTCCTCCACCTTGTGTGAAAAAAGTGTCAACTCCATAATGCTTTGTAGCAGCATAATCTAATGCATATGTTATTGTCTATCTTGTGAAAGTCGAAACACATAATATATCAAGCATATTACTAATGGCTGGTATTGAGTGTATGCGTCTAATTAATATCATCATAATCATCCATATTACTCATATGAGGTGGGCGCCCTCACCTAATGACAACAGTAGAACATGTCATTTGTGAGCTATGGTGTAAGGCTTAAACACTTCCATGATGACAATATTAGGATAAGACAACTTTTTTGTTATATTGTCACAAAGATGTAAAGTAAAACCTAACCTGTTGGTTTGGTATTTTTGGCTTTGATTTGACTCAATTAGCATGTAACCAATTCAGTTCGATTGGGTTGGTGGTAAGTGGATCTTTTTGTGTTGTTATGGGCTTGGGCATTGGTATGTTTGCCGTTGAGTATTATCCGATTGACCCCAATTGCCAAGTCATGGCTATGTTGTTGTTATGGGTTTTAGTTAGCCTAGGGCCTTGTGCCAAGCTAGAGTCATGTCACATGCATCCTCGGCGTACCTCAAGCCCTAGTCGCATATTAGAAGCCTTTTTTACCCCTTTTCCTTCTTTTTCCCCATCTTTACTTCTTTTTCCTTTCTTTTTTCTCTTTTCTTCCCTTTTTCTCTTGCCACAAGTAAGTGTCGGGCGCGAGGGCAACCTCCTATGCCTTTCCGGCCATCATGTATGTTCTGCATGTGCTCTGCGTGCAAATCAAGGACGTGTGCCATTGCACTAGCATCCTATCCTTGATTCAAAAAAAACCGAGCAGCCAACTCATTTCTCCCCTCTCTTACCCTTCTCCCCTTCTCCTCTCCTCTTGGCCACCACCCACTCCTTTTTTCCTCTCTTCCCTTTCTTTTCCACTCTTCTCCCCTTTCTTTCCCCCTTTCTTTCCCCTTCTCTTCTTCTTCCTCCCGGTACACTTTTCTTCCCTTTTTTTTGGTTTTTTTCGACGATTTAAGCAGACCCCATAAACACTTAGGAATGCCAGAAGAAGTCTTAGAATATGAAATGCTGGTGATCGTTTGTTGAACCATCATTGAAGATGGGGAGGCTCAAAATAAAATAACTCTATAAAAATCTCTTTAGCCTCATTCTTTAAGTATGGACAAGATATAGAAACAATAGAGAGGAAAGAAAAAAGAAGACATAAGAAAAGGTAAGGGAAACCTTATTCAATGGCTTAATCCTATCGAAGTGTTAAGGGAAGAATAATCTTGGGATGTCAATTGTAAGGTTTGGGTGAGTGATCTTATTGTATCTCTGTGAGTTTGAGGGTTGTAATCCTTAGTTGAAGTAGTAAATAGTTTGTCGTTGTCTTGTGGTTTTTAACTCCTCAACACTTTATATTGGATTACACCGGTGAAAAAGGTTTCCGTTACCTCTTCTTATTTCTTCTCTTTTATTTCCTCTCTATTACTTCTCTATCTTGTCAATACCTCAAGAATGGGGCCTAAAGAGTTTTGATAGCGTTATTTTGAACCTCCCCATCTTTCATCAAACAGTACCATTTCATATTTCAAGACTTCTTTGGGCATTTCGAGTGTGATAATAGGCTACAAATAATTAATATCTATGGGTACAAATATTAACAACCTCCTACTTTGTGTATGATTGGAACTCATTAGCCCCGCCTGATCTTCCTTCACTTGTTCATTGGATAAGTCCACCACTTGCATGTTGATACATCTAATAGATCTTTATCTAAATATTAATATAGATGTATACATGTCCTTATTAGCTAAGGAAGCGATAAATCTCCCAAAATCATTATCAGTTAGGAAGGATAAAAATGACTCCTATAAAAGAAGAACACATATATTATTTTCAACCTACTTTATTTTGGAGAATTATAGAGAGAGAGGCAGGTGGTGGAAAGGAAGTTTAGTTCTAGAAATCAAACTTCGATTTGTGAAGACTAAGGGTGGCTTGAATTGCGGATCAAAGACTTAGTCATCCTAAATTACATCGATCTAGGTATTTCTAATCCCTATTCTAATTCTAATTTATTATATTAAGTTCTAATATTGGCATCAAGAGCCCATAAAGGATGTTCTAGTCTAAGATTACAAAGATGTAAAACTCATGACTCGAGTCGGAGTTTTACATTAGCAAACCAGTCGGTTTAAACCGTTAGTTCGAGTCGAGTCAATTGCACGAACCGCGTGGTGAGTTGAGGCCAGCCGCGAGTAATGGCAATGAGGGTAAAGTGTACTTGAGTATATGATGATAACATTAGAAAGATGATGACAAATGAGTTATCAGTGTATATGAATGTATGTAGTATATTTTTTATGTATTTGATCGGAGAAATATTCTTAAGCCGAATCATGCATTAGGACACGCTATAGGACAGTTTGGATGGGTTATCAGTTATAGAACATGTCATTGTAGTATTATGGTGTGTAATGTATTTTACAGGATTTTCCCTATTTTTTTGAATTTTTTTAGGATTTATTACGAGGTAGTTATTATTTTTGACTCGAATCAAAGTCAAGTCAACAATTATTTACGATAATGCTACAAAACTATTTCTTCTCCTTCTCGACACCTTTCCCCTCGAAACCATCACCGCCGCCTATGTATGTCGCCGCCGCCGCTATTGACACCACCCAAATGCCAATCAACACCACCAAGCACTGCCATGCTGTCGTCGTGCCACCCTCAGCACCGCCAACTGACGCTCGACCTCCTCGACACAATGAAGCCATTGCGACCTCACCGCGGTTCTGTTGCCGATCCTGCTACCGATGACCTTCACCTCCACTGTCCAACCACAACCTTGACATCACCGATCCTCGCCATTCCCAACCAGAGTGGAGCCCAATGCCGCCCATCTCGGTCGGATCTCCACACCCACCACTAACCACCCTCGTCTGCCCTTTCTCCAGCAAGCCACCGCCTTCGTCGACCACATTGACATTGTAGATGTCTCAGGCTCGCCGAGTCGGTGCCAATGGTATCCCATACCACCGCCATCCCGTTGATCACCAAAAAACCGCCGGGAACCTCAGGAACCTGCTGAAAAACTATCTAAACCTACCAGAAAACCGGATTTGCCAGATTTCACCGGATCTTTGGCCGTGCTCATCCAGTTGAACCCAATCAAACTTCGGATGCTACCGAGCACCGAATTCTAGCTTCGAGACGCGACGAAACCCTGGCCATCGCCAATTGCCGATAACTCGGGGTATAATTACCACTAATTTAATTATTTAAAATTGGTAGTTAGTAGCACACCATGCTAGGATTGACTCTTAGATATGATGCATACTTGATTGTGAATGAAGTGAGGATTTACATGATTTGCTTGATATTGAATGGATGCTAGTGATCTAATTAAGTAAATTAAATATGAGCACGCTAATTGACTGTAGCATAATTTAGAAAAGTATAATAAAATTGGTATGAATATGATGAGTTAGAATTAGTTTTACATTGGTGATTGTTTGAGTACTGTTGGATGATGATTGAATTGTATGTGTGATGTTCATGATGAGTTTGATGCATCATTCAGTCAGCGGGCGTTAGCTTCTAGATTTGATGTATAGGTATGGAGTAGGAGCTCATTGTCTAGGCGCACAACCATGCTTGGAGCTTCTACCAGGTCTATTTAGGACTCGCTCTTGATTTATTGTCTCATTCTATCATGTTTTGTTTATAACAAGAAAGAGGGCGTGTCGAGTGGTGGATTTATTATTTCTCACTCCATACGGGCCATTTAGCCGATCGTATTTTTGGATTAATAACCCTCAAGGATGAGATCCCTCGAGTATATTTTCAAAATATAGATCTAGTTCATGATGCCTTCAGGCCTAATTTACTAAATTACCTAACCAAGCCTATGTATGCACTATTCACATTTTCAGTGAGATGTGTGATGAGGAAACTGACTGCCACATCTTGAGATAAGGCGTGTGTTTGTCAAAGCGGCCTTTGGAACTGGTGAGCGTCCACTACATTCCAGAGGGATCCTAATAACTCCACCTTTGAGTTACTCAAACCCAAAGAAGTGTGGAGGTTTATGGGTACTGCTATGCTACGCATCTCTAGACTTGTGGCTTTAAAGGGTACTAAAGGTGCATGCCTAAGAATACTCGGCCTCTGTACTTAGGGTCAGGAGTAATGCGAAGGATGTTGAGGGCGGAAGATAGAAGATTGAATTTTCCACACAAGAGACAGATGAAACGGCGAAGGAAAGATAATGTTATGGAAAGAGAATGATATGAAAAGTGGATGCTACTGCTCGATGGCGATGGCTCTCAATAGTGTCCTTGTGAGAGTTCTTAAAAAAGTATATAATGTTTTCATTCAATAGGAGGATCACGCCTCCTGTGCCAATTTGATATTAATTATTTTCTGGACTGGTAACACTCGTTACTGAGAGTTTTTAATATACATTTTTTGTGAGAATCGCGAGGAATGAGCACTGTCAGAACTTCAGAGGAGTAGCAATGAAATTGCGCACATATTTACCTGTCTATCGACTGTGATTGGTGATGTATTAAATTATATAGATGATGAATTTGAATGATATTCTGTGAATTGCAGTAAATACTATGCATGCGAATGAAAATGGAAAGTGAGAATGAATAATGAACAGGGTGAGCTATAGAGGAAGGATAACTAAAATCTGAAAAATATGCCATATTTGGATTGTGTTTTTTATTTTTTTATTGTTATAAATATATATTATTTATCGTTGATAGGGGGGCCCTATTGCACTTTCAATATGCATGTTGCATCTCTGTTTTGAGACACAGAGGGTAGATCCGAGTCGGCTTTACCGAATCTAATAAATTAGTGAATGATTCGGTTGTCGGTGACACTTCCGGGTTGGTTCACGGGTAAACTAAAACGAGATATTAGAAAAGAATTAAAAGATAATTTTTTTTATAGGTCTACAAATTATTTTAATTTCTCGTAACAAGAATTTTTCTACATGCTTGTTTTCGTGGATTAAAGTGAAGATTATTTATATCGGATAGAATAACCATTTTTTATCAAATTCTATTAGATCTATCCTGATCCATGTTTAAATTGTCTAATTTTTTATTTTTTTTACATGAATTAAAAAAGCATGTTGTTATTTTAAAATTGAATTTCTTATTCAATTAATACATGCTTCTTGATTATAAATAGATAATCATTATTCGATGTATAATTAATTAACATGTAATTTTTTAATTAATTTTAGTAATTAAATTAAAGCTAATTAATAAATAAAATTTTTAGATCAGATTTTAATTGATTGTTTGTTATGTGATAAGCATGATGTGCTTTAATGTTAATTATCTAATTTGTTAAATAAATACATGAGAAATGGATTTTGTATATCTCTTAATTAGGTTGTTTATTTGAGATTCGTTTGTAAAATTTATAATTAATTAACAATTTTATAATATTTTACATAATCTACCCTTATCTTTCAATGTCGTAAGACTCTTTGTGAGTCTGGCTTCTCCTCCCCAATTTAATATGACTTTATTGAGTTTGGATCATCCTATTTTTTGAGATAACTAGATTATTTCTATATATAATGCTATACACATCCACACGTCAAAAAAAAAAAAGGAGGGAGATTTCGTTATACTATTATAAGCCGACTCCCTCGCCGGTATTTATCGGAACATAACTGGCCATATCACTCATTTGCTGAAAATAGGAACTGGAAGAATCCTATCGTAGCCGATATCCCAAGGACAGCACTTTGCTTCACTACGATTGTGGGACAATTACTGGAATAGGTGTAAAGAGCTTCTTTTACAAGCTCCGGCCACCAGCATTTAATCATCAGGACCTTGCTCGAACAAGTAACCGCGACAATGGGACGACAACAAGGAAATGAGGAAATGAGGGCTTTTCCGCCCTCCACAAACAGCAGCGGTGTTTTCCACCTCTCTCCTATCTCAATCCCTAATGATTAGGGATGTCAAATCTATTTGGGAGATTTAACTCTTCCTTAACTAAAAAGATATGTATATATCCATATATAGAATTAGATAATGATCTATTTGATATAATTATTTAGATTTGGATGGGCCACACCATTAAGAGTGTATCTCTATCATATACGCCAACATTTCTCACTCGCACATAATGGAAGATATTCTCAATTTATGGGTGGCACTAAATCTAATAATATTAGATATTAATATAATTATTTTGAACTAAAATAAAAATAAAAAATAACTAGATCAATGTAGGATGTCTAAGTCTTCAATCTGCCTTCCAAGTTTTCCAAGATCAAGTTTTGATTACTAAAACCAAACCTATTTTCCACCACCTATCTCTCTTTCTATATAATTCTCCAATATAATGTACCTCAAAAATAATGTGTTCTCTTTATATAGAAGGAGTTATATTTATCCATCCTAACTAATAAGGATTTTGTGAGATTTGTCTCTTCCTTAAGTAATCAGGATTTGTATATATCTATATATTGATTTAGATAAAGATCTATTACATATTTTAATTTAGATTTGGATGGGGAACACCATTATAGGTCTATCTCTATTATATATGCCAACATCTCTCACTCGCACATAATGGAAGATATTAATTAATTTACAATAAAATGTAGCGCAGATCATGCTAAGAGTAGGTCATGCAACCTGCGAAAATAATGGAAAGTAGAAGTACAAAAAGCACCTACTAGGGATACATAATGGCTAAGATGTTTACATATGTCGTAAACAATAGTGAAGATCATATATCCCTCAATAATTTTTACTTCATTGCTGTTATCAACCGTATTTAGTCACAATGGCTAATGGTCATGACTTGGATACAAATTTAAAATATTCTTTCTTTCACACATATATTCATTTTGATAACCAATTATCGTTATTTCTTAGATATAACCCATATTGTCGAATCATCCATAGTCGTAGTTAGCATACTAAAGAAAACAATTTTAATTAGTAATCTTAAATATAGTTTAAAGTCAATAAGGGAACATGGGAAGCATATATTCTTCGAGAATCTCATCCAGTGGGGAAGAGGGTATGTACATTCACCCACTATCCTCATGGTCAAAAAAGCACACAGTATGAATAATGTGCAGTTCCTTTGAGGTAACATAAAATCCTCTTCATAGCCTTTTAATGAGCAAGACATGAGTTGGATTGATATCGACTTACTAATCTGACAACAAAGGCAATATCAGGGCGTGTGCAAATCATTGCATACACCAAGCTTCCAATAGCATTGGAGTATAGTATATTAGATATTTTCTATTTTTCTCCAGTATTCAATTTGTACAATTTAAGATTTTTGCCTTTTGCTATTAGAGTATCTATTGGGTGACAATTGTGCATGGTAAATCATTCTAAGATATTATTGATATAAGATTCTTGAGAAAGAGATAATTCTCATTCAACGATCTCTCTGAATTTTCACATTAAGTATAAATTTAGCTTCACCTATGTCCATTTGAAAATTGAAGGACAACCATTCATTAATAGAAATTAGATACTCCTAATTATCCTTAGCTAACAAAATATCATCACATAAAGAGATTGAATTACAAATGAAGGTTTTAAACAGTTGACATAAATACTATGATCCTCCATTTAGAAATGTGGTTTTAACATCTATTAGATGTAATTCTAAATCCAAATGTGCTACAATAGCTAAAAGAAGTTGAATTGAAGTGAATCGAACAACTGGAGTGAATGTCTCTTCAAAATTGATTTCTTCTTACCAGGTATAAACCTTTGCTACTAAGTAAGCTTTATATCTTTCAATTGTACCATCGGCTTTTCTTTTGATTTTAAAAATCCATTTGTTATTGATTGTTTTTCTCTCTTTAGGAAGATCAAATAAAGTCCTAATTTATTGATTTTACTTGACTCCATCCCATCCACCATTGCCTTTTCCCACATATCACTAGCATAACATGAGAGTGCTTGTTAGACATTGTTAGGTTCATCTTCATCAATAGATTAAACCATGTTCATTTCCCCTTGAAGAACTAAAGCTTCATTCTAAATGTCAAATCAACATCGAGGTACTGGAATACAATCACTTTGATGTATTTGCCCTACTTTAGGAATTTAAATATTTCTTTCACCCCCACTAGAACTAAATTCATCTTCAACCTCTGGAACTGGTTGAATTTGATTGTTGCTAGTTTCAGTATCTTCCATTTTAAATAAATGGAGATCTGAATTGAAATCACCTCTTTGTGGAAAATAATTTTCCAACCAGTGTCTTAAATGACTAAGTTCAAGTTTGTGATCTATCCATAGTTAATATGAAGGTACTGACTCGGTTGGTAACTCGGTTAAGTACATAGGCAGTTGTTGAAAGAGTATCTCCCACATATGAAATAGGGAGGTTTGCTTATGCCATCATTTACCTAACCATATGAAGAAAAGTTCTATTCCTACGTTCAGCAACTCCATTTTGTCCAAGAGTGCATCGAATAAACAATTGACAATTAATTCCTTTCTCTTCACACCACTCTTTAAACTAATCAGCTTTAAACTGATCAGAGAGGTGTTTACGGCCTCGATCAATTCTCAAAGCCTTAATTTTAGTGATGAATTGATTTTCTACAATGTGTTGAAAACATTTGAAACATTCATATGCTTCAAACCTATGAGAAATAATGTACAACTCACCAAAATGTGTGAAATCATCAATAAACGTGATGAAGTGTTGAGAACCATCTTTAGCTTTAACATCCAATAGACCGCAAATATCAGAATGAATTAATTGCAATAGATTTTCAGCCCTAGTGGCCTGACCAAAAGGCTTTCTAGTGTCTTTACCGGCTAGGCAATGTTCGTATATGAGAAAATCGATATAAGCTAAGGGTTCTAAAAGACCCTCATGAACTAACTGCATCATTCGATCTTATCCTATAAGACCTAATCGTGCATGTCATACATTTGCATCAACAAAAGTATTGCTTGAAGAAGCGATCAACAAATAATCACAATTTATTTGAGAAACAAAATCATCAATGTCTAATATAAAGAAATTATCAAACATAAATCTAGAATCAAAATAAATATTCCCATGATGAATAATAATTGAACGACTTTTAAAATTCAAAATAAAACCCATCTCTAGAAGAACTCTAATAGAAACTAAGTTTCATCGTATTTGTAGAGCAAGCAGGACATCATGGAGCATTAAAGTGCAAACTCCCCACATTTTTAATTTGCAGGTGCCTATGCCTAGGACAACAACCCTAGAATTGTTTCTTACATAGATCCATCTTGTTCCTCTTGTAATCTGCTGAAATTCCACGTATGCTACTCTATCTCTACTTATATAGTTTGTCACGCCTGTGTCAACAATCCACATAGTGACATTCTTCAAGTTCTTTTTTCCTCTTTTCTTAGCACCCTTGTCATTGTCATTCTTAACTTGAAATGGTTATTGCCGACAAGATTTAGAGCCTTCTTTTGAAACCTTTTCCCACAAAAACGTTTAGAGTTTAAAGCATGATTTTCAGCTACAAAAGCTTTACCAGATATTTTAGCAGTCTCAAGCCGCTCAACTTCTAACTCTATGTGATGTTCAGTATCCTCAAAAGTTTTGATATCGTCATTATGTGGGTCATGTTTATTTTCATGTGCTCTCATGAATGGGGCAGAGATTGACAGCTTGTACTTATAGCTCATCAAATAAAACATGACTAGTAGTAGAGAGCTCATGGATTATGTTTTTCATCTCACGTAGATGATCCCTCATTGTAGCCTCAAGACGTATCTTGTAAGTGTCGAACTTAATATTAAGGCTTTGTATTTTACTTGCAGAAGTCAAGTCGTATCTCTCTTTTATTTTTAGCTACATAACCTGAACATTTGTGTACTTTTCTAACTCACAAACAATATCATTTTTCATAGTACTTAAAAAGAATGATGTGTGTAATACTATGCTTGTTTTTTCAGGCTTCATACAGTTCAACCTTTCGCTTAGTGATATAATTAGTCGGAGGAGATAGGGTATGGTTCAACATTTTTAGAACTTCCTAATCTTCAAGGATCAGTTGTACCTTGTTCAAATTAGTAATAATTTATTTGTTTGCTTTCATGTGGATTAGAATTCAAGAGACATTTAAAAGAAGCTTAATTGATATTAACACAAGAATTTGCAAAAATTAAATATTTAGGATTGAGTAAAATTAATAATTCATAATAAATAAAACATTGAGTGGAGCTCACAATCAAATTTATTTATTGCACGATTAATAAACAAGCCCTAAATATTAATTAATGCATGAAAAACTAAATTAGGATAAATTAATAATCAAATATTTATCTCCCACTATTTTAAATAATCAAGATTCAATTAATTGAAACTTAAACAAATTAAGTGAACTTATATATTTATATCAATATATGCTTTGACCCATAATTTATTAAGTAGTTTTTATTCAAGTCACAAAGACAACAAAATTAAACTAATTAAACTATTTAAATATGAATATTTTTAAAAATTAATATAAACTTGTTTAAAAATAATTTATTTCAATATAAGTCAAAATTTTCTTTAAAAAAACTGACTATTGGGTCGAGTCCATAGTCGGTTAAACCAAGTCTATAAAAAATTTATAATATTTATTTTAGACTAGATTCGAAAAAAAAAATTCTCTCTTTATTTAATGAATGATTCACTAAGAACTTGTTTATAAAATAATCTAAATATTTTTAAAATTAAACAGATAATTTAACACTTAATAATTTATCACTTAAGTGGACATAGTGGAATATTGATCCCTTATTAATAGACAATTGGATATTAAGTGGGTAATTTAGTGTGCGACATATTTGTCTAACAAATAAATTATTAGACAAACAACATAACAAAGTTAGATGAATCAATTTGTTAATACATTTGTTTAAAATTAATTTTACATGAATTTATAATATAGTCCTAATAATTAATTAGCTATTCATTTATAAGTTAATTGGACGAACCAAAAAAATGCATAAATAAGTTAATCCATTTAATTAACCGATTATGATTCTTATATTTAATTTATTTATTTTATTCGTTTATAAGATAATTGATAATGGGTCTGAGCAACCCGTTTAGGGAGGTAAAACTCTCAACATGTGAAGCCCCAATTTTGAGGGATTCACTAAAGAGAGTGGAAGACGGTGTATGTAGCCGCCAGATCCATGCCGATGGCGAGGTGTTGCTTCGACTAGAGCTACTAAAAGCCCCTTATTTCTTCCACAATCTTTATACTTGCTTCACCAGAAAGGGGACAGGACCATTTCCTCTATCGCATATGAAGCAAATTCACCACCCATTGGCTGACAATGATTGGTGATGCCGCCACTCACATGCCAGCGACAAGGGATCTCTGTAAGTAGAGCAAGGGAAAAAAACTTCTTCATGTTCACCTCTGTTGTTCGGCTGTTGCAAGAGAAGTGGAGTCACCAGCTGTTAGCCTATGACAGACCATGGAAGGTCGCCAACAACGGGATTCATCCAGATATGCTTCTATTTCCGACAAATTTAGATGCATAGCTAGTTGTGCTCCAGTGGTCACCGGTGAAGGAGTCGGCTCACTAACATGCAAGTGATGGACTTATGCAATGAACAAATAGAGGAAGATCACAACAAATGACTTCCAACCAGACTCCAAGTTGGAGATTGTTAATATTTGTATTCATAAATATTAACAATCTGTAGCCCATTTTCACACTCAAAATGCTAAAAGAAGTCTTAGAATATGAAATGATAATGACTGTTTGTTAAACCATCATTAAATAAAGGAGGCTCAAAATAACTCTATAAAAAGCTCTTTATGCCTCATTCTTGAGGTATGGACAAGATAGAGAAGTAATAGATGTACAAGATAGAGAAGTTATAGAGAGAAGTTATGGACAAGATAGAGAAGTAATATAGAGGAAAGCGAGAAGAGATAGGGAGAGGTAAGGGAAATCTTATTCACCGGTGTAATCCTATACGAAGTGTTATGGAAGAGAAATCTTTGGAGCTCAATTATAAGGGTTAAGTGAGTGATCTTATACATCTCTAAGAGTTGGAAGGTTGAAATTTTAGTAAAAATAGTGAATGGTTTGTCATTGTCCCATGGTTATTGGCTCTCGAAAGAATGAGTTTTCCACGTTAATTCGTTTTCTTCTTTTGTGTTTGTTTTATCTTATTTCTTTGGTGTCATTTTCTGATCTCACGTGTTCTTTTTTGTTGTGATCGATCTCCAACTTCAGGAATTTTTTCCAACATAAACTTCCTACAACTCCTAACCATGACACTTGTATTCAATTTATAAATATATCTCTTCCCTACGAATCTACCTTGAGAAAACCAAAATTCTATTGAGTGAGAAAACCAAAATTCTATCGAGAGTTAAAAACCATGAGATAATGACAACCCCATTTACTACTTCAACTAAAGATTACACCCAGAGATGTACAAGAAGATCATTCATTCAACCCTTAAAATTGAGATCGCTAAATTTTTCTTCCCTCTACACTTTGTATAAGAATACATCAGTAAATAAGATTTTTCTTACCTCTTCTTATATCTTCTTTCCCCTCTATTACTTTTGTATCTCTTCTTATATCTTCTTTCTTCTTTCCTCTCTATTACTTGTGTATCTCATCTGCATTTCAAGAATGAGACCTACAAAGCATTTTATAGAGTTATTTTGAGTCTCCCCATCTTCAATGATGGTTCAACAAATGGTCACCACCATTTCGTATTATGAGACTTTTTTTGGCATTCCCAAGTGTTTATGGATCTGTTTAAGGAATTTATTAAGCTTAATGCATATTAAATTAAATTAATGAAGGACCATAAGGGGTATCCAACATTGAGGACATTTAATATAGTGAATTAATGGACCAAAAGGTGCAATTATATACTAACATTTATACCGCCCATTAAGTGTAATAATTATTTCCGTAATTATAATTATTTTTTCAAACAATTGGTTCAAGGGGATTCTATTCTCTAGCATAGTGTTTTGTGTATTGAGAAAAATATATACTTTAGATTAGACTTTATTTTGTTTTAATTTAGAATTAATTTTAGATTATAAGTTTAGTATAGTCACAAAAAATTGATAGTTTAGTTTAATAGTTTTAATTGAGTAAGTAGATATGTGAACAATAATCTACTCTCTACTTTATTACTTGATTACAACTGGTACACTTGCCACGTTCATAAAATTCGTATCAATCTTCCAAATGTAAAAGATATATGTTTTCCTTATATTTATATTTTATTAAACTTTTCTATATTTTTATCGTTCATCCTAACAATAACTATCGTCCAATTACATTGCAAAAAACAGCAAGCATTATTGTATAGATTTGTTGGAAGTTCTCTAGGGCTCACAACAAAAGTAGAAGAGAGCATGCCCGGAGGCCCACAAATGAAAGAGGTTTAACGTGCATTTGAAATGTATCGTTTAGTTCTATCGTAAGGGATAGGTTTGAATATATGAAAAAATTCTAATAAGCTCACATTTGTGGAAAATTGATCTGTGTAAATTCAAATAGGTGATATTTTATAAGATATAAATTAAAATATTTAAAATAATTTTTTTTTATTATTTTTCCTATATTCTATATTAAAATTCATACTATTCATTTTTTATTAGATAGAATAGGATTGAATATAAATACGGAATGAATTTAGATATAACCGTATCAATCCATATTCGATCTATAAACCCATCCTCACAATTACCCCTCATTATCACACCAAAAATTAAATTTATAACTTTAAAGAAAATGTAAATGATCGTCTATTTTATTGAACAAAACAATTAAAATAGTTTTTTACCTAATATAATAATTAACAAGATTAACCTAGTTAAACTCAATTTAAATGGAAACGGCCACATACAAGGTAGGAGTTGGTCAATCGGATGTTGAACAAGGCATCATTCATGCCTGTTGTCACAGGTCTGATCTAGGGTCTTATTTTTCGCCCTAATCTTTCCCGTGCGGCGTGTTTCC
>JAVDBV010000567.1:0-24202 GCA_032619315.1 Piper longum
TATATATATATATATATATATATACACACACACACACACTTTTTCCCTTTTTTTTTAACTGTGGATAAAATTTTGATGATGTTATTTTTCGCCACGCCACTTTCACCATAATTTTGTAGTATATTTTAAACTTGCTGAATCTTGCAGAAGGCCTAACCTTTTCGTAGCGCAGGTGTTCCTTCACCAATTGGTAATCCATAACCAAACGGTTTTTGTTTTTTTTTTTTGCCTTCCCAAGTCTGACACGCAACAAACCCAGAATAATATTCCACCCTTCACTGCAATGCGAATTCTTAAGTCAAAGAAATGATTTTTCCTCAAGAAGACTCCAAAATAGCTCTGAAATGATAATTCCATATCCATTAGTTGAATCTGAGGAATCGGGCGTAATTTAATAAACGTTTCACTGAAAAGGGCAACCCAGAGACTGACATGGCCAAAAATGTGGAATATTATGCACAGATCTTCCACAAAGAAAAGAAACATTTTTATTAGCTTTTAAACAAGTAACAATTTGAGAGGGGCAACCAATTTGTGAATGATCAAAGTTTGTTCCATAGGTACAATGCTCTTCTAATTAAAGGTTCCGCAGAGAACCCTTCTGCATAAGCTCCTATTGCTCTCAATGGACAGATAAACTTGTCCCCTCTGTCCTGCATCAATGATAGTTAAAACGATTGAAAGTTAACGAACAACAATCGCCCACATATCAAAACAAACCTTAGGCTTCTCCAACACAAGATCGGATGCGTTAAATGGAACCATGTAGAATGAGAGGTCACATCTGATTGTCGCCTGTAAAAAAATAACGGGAAAAGGAATAAATTTGATATCTTACAGTCATCATGCCTACCGCTGGCAAAGTATACATGACATAAAAGTACTGTATGCAATTACCAAGTTCTTGCTCAAGACAGCCTGATCGGCATTGACTTTCAGAGGCTGATTCAATACATGGAAAAATGTCAAATGCTTCACAGGAATAATGTGGTTAACATGTGAACTAAACAAACAAACGCTAAAAGCAATTTCACTTTACCTTTCTGATCTCCTCCTCAACTTGATCCATACATTGCAACAGGTTTTCTAAAGCACCTAAAGGAGGACACAAAAAACCGGGAAAAAGGAGTGTCAATTTGTATTGTTGCAAGGTAAACAACAAGGTTAGCCATGATCTAAGACAAGCCATGATCTAAAACTAGCCATCTTTTTCATGAGATTTTCAACGACAAAAAGGAAATGAGTCATAGAACAAACTTCATGAGGAGTTTGCAAATAGGAGACTTCAGCAAAATTGACAAGTGAACATGGACGTTTTAATAAAAATGACCACATACCAAACTTAGTGATAAGCTTAAGAGCATTTACAGTCCAATACCTTCTACCCCTGCAGTCAACTTAGAAACATAACAATTTGTATTCTAAATAATCATTAAATTGCTCAGGGATTTATAGTTGGCTAATCGAGCACGGTGGCATTCCATCTAGCCGCCTCAGTATTATGCATACAAGTCACCGGATATTGTTATCATTTTACTACAAAGGTAAAAGAGTACAATCACCCCACTAGAATAGCCCTTTTCTTTGACTCAAGGTTTTCTTAAAGAAAGAAACAAATGCTTTTTATAGCCCTTTTCTTTGAAAAGTTTTCTTAAAAAAGACACAAATGCTTACAAGCCCACAAACCGGAACAAACCTGAATATTGTCACTAGCATCACCCTTAAGAGCCAGCATGTCAATATATTGAATGGGCATCAGGGATCCAAACTTCTTAGCAAAGTCCTCCATCCCAAATGAGACCATTCTACAAAAGCAAAAAACCTACTTCAGACAAGAATCATACTCCATATTCATAGAATATTATGACAGGAAGAAGATTGAGTTAACAATGCCTGACTGGAAGGCACAAATTTTATCAATCATTGTTCTCACAAAAAATTGATGAAAAAATAAATTGGCAAGTTTGTCAAATGTATTTCTAGTGCATCCTCACATGAACGGAATACGAGAGGATTCAAACCCGTCCAAAATTAAAACATAGATTCCATAAGATTCGCTCTCGAAACAATAATATATTAAAGTCATTATAACTAGGTAAACTAGCACACTAGATGATGTTGGACCTCTAAACCAAAACATTAGATATGTGCTGACTAATCCAACCACAACTGCCAAGAAAATTCTGATAAGTATAAATAATGTCATATAGGTTGCCAGAAAGGGATGAGGTATATACGGAAAACAAAAATATAAAAATAAATAAAATCTCTCACAATCATAGAAGGGAATGAAATATTTATGGGAAACAAAATTGTAAAACTAAATAAGATCTCTCACAACCAAAGAATAAAGATCAGTCATAACAGGGGACCAAGTGGAGAAATTTGTAGAAGTCACAATAAGGCGATAAAATCTGATAAAAATCCTTGTCAGGGGACGCAACTCGCACCTGTTTCAGGAAACTTAATTTTAATATCAGGTAGAATGATGCAAGCTTCAAAAGAATCTTGGAATTATATTAGCCAGATGACAAGCTGAGATTAGAAAACACTAGAAAAACAGCCAAAAATAAGTCAATATGCAACAAAATATACCCCATCTGTCTGTATCGAACATCATGAGTGATCCACTTTGGCTACTAAAGTTCTGTTATTTAGACACGAATAGGCAGGTGGATGACAAAGTAGACGAAGCCACGGTAAGAATAAATTACCTTGTATACAGAAGCGACACTATTTGCAGCTAAAGTAATAATTACATCATCAGCTTCAGCACCAGGAACCTGATATTGAAAGAACACTCGTCATTGGCAAAGATAATCAGTATCATTAACAACGTGCTCAATCTCAGATTATATACCTCAATCACTTTGATGGACATGGCTTCAATCGCTGCCATGAAATACTGACGCCCCTGAACAACTGTATCTGGAGTAGGGGCGCGATTGCCCTTGTACGATGGGTACAAAGTGTGTCGAAATGCCAAACCTACAAGGAAGCTAATATACCTCACAATTGAAGGAAAGGAAAGTAAGAAAGAAGTGGAGGGCTCACACCAATGAATCACATATACAAAATGCAGTATGGTTATCAAATTAACCAAACAAAAACATCAAAAGACAGACGCAAATTGAAGCAAGTAGAATCATCAAAATAACACATGGGCAAGGCATTATCATAAACATGCACAACAAAATCTGGATCACCCATATTAGCTTCATATAACCTCTCTCTATCATACCTTCTGCCATGTAACTTTCTTCAGAGGATTTAGGGGTAACATAACCAAATGGAATTCCTGAAATGTAAAAGCTACCACTCAAGTGTTACTCCTATGAGCTCCTGGATTCCATTTTGCTGACCAAGGGAGCAATAATTTCAGATGTTAAAAATGGGACAAATGACTGTTAAATGCAGCAGTTTCCACTCAAGTTTTTTGCAAAAAAGAAAACTCCATATTTTCACAAAGAAGATTGTTAATTTATTACGATACTATTAAAATTTTATATTTTATTTATATTTTTATGCTGATGACATGACATGATGAAATTCGGCCAAATTATTCAAAAGCGGTAGTTTTACCTAAATAATAATAAGTAAGTACATATAAAAAAAATAGGGTAAGGAAGTAGTCACATATGAGAGACAAAGAAAATAACACAGCGGTGATAAACGAGCGAGTTCTGCTCAAATAGTTTAAAATTTCTCCTAACTTGATTCGATATCGAATCAGTTTTGAACATATTCGACTTGAATATTTTTTACATATTTGAGTTCGACTCGAAATCAAATAAACTTAAACAGTTTAATGAAACTGGTTTGATTAAAAATCATAACTCAATTAAAAATATATAGTTGGCGTGATTTAAACCCACGAATATTGAATACCTGTTATCTCAACTATTTCACTTTTTTGCTAGTCTATTATAGATAAATAAATATAATTAATTACAATTAAATTTATTAATATATATATATATAATATAAAAATTATATTATATTATTTTATTGAGTCGAGTATGAGTCTAGCTCAAGTTATAACCAAGTAGAGTCGAGTTGAATATGACCTTGCTCAAGATTGGCTCGTAGGATTTGAGTTCGAGTCGAGTTCGAGTTCGAGCATTTAAATGACGAGTTTCGAGTCGAGTCGAATGCCAAATATTCACAAGCTGGCTCGCTCAATTAACAGAGCACTTGACTTAGTACTTGAATCCTACAGACTGAGCTTGAGTAAAGCCGTATTCGACTCGATTCAACTCGATAAAATAATATAATATAATTTTTGTATTATATATATATATATTAATAAATTTAATTATAACTAGTTGTATTTATTTATTTATAATAGACTAACAAAGAAGTGAGACATTTGAGATGGTAAGTATTCAATTCCTGTTGTGGGTTCAAATTTCGCCAACTGCATGTTTTTAATTGAGTTATGATTTTTAATCGAGCCAGTTTCAAGCTCACGAACGAGCTGGGTTCGAGTTTGAAAAAAATTAAATAATTTAAGCTTAAGTCAAGCTCGAACACGTAAAAAATATTCAAGATGAATTTCGAATTATTCGAGCCGAGCTCGACTCGAGCTCGAACACTAAGTCGAGCTTGCTCACTTGTTTAGCACCCTTAACCCTAAACAAAAATAAAAAAGTAGGAAATTAGGGACAAAATCTTCAAGGGTAATTCTTATATTAAAAAATATATATATTTTAGACAATTTAGCATTTATTAAAAAATAAATATATATTTTTAGTCAGTATAATATTTTGTTCAGAAAAATTCGCACCAATTTAGTTCTTATTTATTGAGAATTTTTCCCTTCCCCATAAAATTTTCCTAATAAGCGTAATTTATAATGAAAATGAAAAACCCGAATCTCCTGCTGACCCACACCCGCGCCTCTTTTACAGTTTTATTAGGCTTTTAGCCATCGTGGTCGCCGGCCGTTGCCCGCCGGCCCACACCCTCCCGACTGCCGGCGCCGGCGACAGCCCGGTCTGCTTATCAACCTCGCTAGTGAAGGTAGCCTCGCTTCATCTCAAGATTCATTTTTAACACTAAGAGTTGTGATCTGCAACATTGTTTGTGAGTGAAGCTTTGAAAAGTTACTGGTGTTTGTTTTATTATATGTGTTAGATTATTGTTTGACTTTGATTATATGTCTTCCAATCTGTCCTTATTTCCAGCTACTATATGCGCTTGACTTGCGTCTTTAATTCTGAGGCTTAGAATATTTGGGAAGATTATATGAATTTGATTCTTGTATGTTAAACAGCATTTTTATGAGGCTTACATGTGTCTAAAAGGTCCTTTTACTATTTTCATTGCGGGTGAAGTTTGCTTTTTAATGTATAATTATATTCTGATTTTAGTTCTTCAATATTCTGTCCTATGCATGACTCTTCTTATGATGGCTATTTATTTTTGTTGACTTATTTGTTGGGTGATGATTTTAGAAATGTAAGCTATCGGTCCTTTTAGTGATATTGGGATTGTTCGTTTCCGTGTACATTACCCTATTGGTTCAGAATGCCACAAGTTCTGATTGCATAAATCTTTTTACCCGAATGGATGTAAGGGACAAGATGGTATGGAAAGTGTTTTGTTAATGTGGAACTTTGATTTGTTAATTTTTTATTATTATCATTATTATTATTATTATTACTATTATTATTATTATTGCTATTGTTATTATTATTGTTATTGTTATTATTATTATTATTATTATTATTATTACTATTATTATTATTGTTGTTGTTGTTGTTGTTGTTGTTAATATTAATTTATGACCTTTTTTTAAGTGTTGCTGTTGGTATTCACATTTCTCTTAATTATCAATAAATGGTATTTTGAGGCAGTTTTGGACCATTGCTATTTCTGCTGCTGGTAGTTTTGGTATCATAATTGACTATTTTCGGAATTATGGTTTACAACTTAATGATTTGCTGCACTATCTAGGTACTCTCATTGCATTGTGATTATGAATTTTTGTTAGGCAATTGTGTGGTGGGCCTAATGGTATTGATGGATGTTTCTTTACTACCTACAAGATTTTGTGGGCATTTACAATCTTTCATCATATATCTGGTAATGAAGAAGAGGACCATGCAACATCTGCTATGAGTCCCCCAAAGGCAGAGTCTGAAGTTAAGCCAGAGCCAAATCCTAAGTATTTTAACAGGTGGAGGTTTCCACTCCTGGCATTATGAAGTTATCTGAGAGCGTGCACCACAGTTTGAGTTCCTAGTTAGCCAGTTCATCTTCTTCACTCTGGTAATAGGACTGTGAATATGAATATATGTGCATGGTTCACTTTTCAAGGACGCCTCTTCGAGCCATTTTTTTTCATTGCAAAGCTTCTCTTTATCCCTCTAGGAAATTTCATGGGTGCTCAGAGCTACTTCATTTGTTGAAAAACTATTCCCATAAATTTAAGATTTGTGCAGAAAGTCAGTCAGTCTTACAGGGTAAGGCTCTCCATGCCTATGTTACCAAGACTATCCCACAGCCTGAAATCTTTGTTGCAAATAGTGCGGTCAACTTTTATTTTAAATGTGGGTGCATAGTCGATGCTATCAAAATGTTTGATGAAATTATGATTCCAGATGTTGTGTCTTGGAATACCATGATAAATGGGCTTTGCCAGGCTGGGTTGGTTGATATTGCTTCATGTCTATTCAAGAATATGATTTTATGTGGCAAGGTTCCTGATCAGGTCAGTTTTGTTAGCTTATTGAAAGGTTGCAGTGAACTTGGTTGTCATTGCATGGGTTTGCAATTGCATTCTACTCTCATCAAGTGTGGCCTAGGTGATGATGTTGTCATTGGAAGTGGGCTTCTTGAACTTTATTATAGCTTTGGGTACTTGGAAGAGCTGGTAAAGGTTTATAATGGATTGGTCTTCAAGGATACTGTTTTGATCAATACAATGATGTGTGTGTTTTTGAGGCTGGGAAAATATCAGGAAGTTTTTTATTGTTTTTGGCAGATTTTATCATTGTCATTGAAACCTACGAGGGCTTCTTTTGTTAGTTTGCTCAATGCAGTTGACAGAAACGAGTTCATGATGGAAGGGTTGCAAATTCATGGTTCATTGCTCAAATTTGGTTTTGATGCTGATGGGGCCATTGAAAATTCTCTTATCAGCATGTATGCTAGTTGCGACATGATGGACACTGCTTTCGGTTTGTTGCTGTCCTCTGGAAGCAGGAATATAATGTCTTGGACGAGTTTGATTACTGGGTATGTGAGACTAGGTTTTCTAGAAGATGCCATGCGTGCATTTTACCGGTTCTACAAAAATTTCCACTCAATCGATAGTGTTCTCTTATCATGTATATTAGGTGTTTCAGCAGCTACTGATAGCCTTTATTTGGGTTGTCAGATTCATTCAGTTGCCCTTAAATCTGGGCTTCTTGCAGAGACATTTGTGAGGGACTCTTTGATGGAAATGTATGCAAAATGTTTCTGTATGGAAGATGCACTTGGTATTTTTAATTTAACTTCTGACAATTACGACTTGCATTCATGGACCATTTTGATATCGGGTTATATTCATAATGGATGTCCTACAGAAGCTCTCAACTGTTTTTGTTTTATGAGAAGAGCAGGCATAAGTTTAGATTCTGTTGCTTTCACTACTGTTCTTATGGGATGTATCGATCGGATGGACATTATTAATGGTGAACAGATTCATGGTTACGTAATGAAATACGGCAGTTTGTCCAACATTTTGGTTCAGACTTCTCTTCTTTCACTTTATGCTGAATGTGGATTTTTAAGTTCTGCACTTTCACTGTTTGATGCAACAGCTATGCAGGATGTTGTTGCCTGGACTGTGTTGATGTCCGGATATATTAAGCACGGGCTTGGTGAAAGAGCTTTGACATTGTTTTTAAAAATGCTTCAACATGGAATTAAACCAAACCACTTCACTCTTGCTACTGTTGTAGCAGCTTGCGCTGAGCAAACTGCTGTAGTGACCGGAAAGCTGATACATGCCATTACTATCAAAACTGGATATGATGGCTTCAAATTCGTTGATAGTGCTTTAATTGACATGTATTCAAAATGTGGAGCCATCAAAGACTCAATTCAGTATTTCACATTAGCACCAAAATTTGATGTGGCAATCTGGAATGCTCTCCTTGCAGGTTATGCTTTCCATGGCAATGGGATAGAAGTGTTGAAAACCTTTGAAATTATGCAAAAGCATCAAGTAAGTCCTGATGAAGTCACATTTCTTTCAGTGCTTTCAGGTTGCAGTCATGGGGGATTAGCCACAAAAGTGTTACACTATTTTGAAATGATGTTTGATGTGTACAAAATCAAGCCAAATGTAGATCACTATTCATGTGTGATAGATGCTTTTGGCCGTGCAGGTTTGTTCGGAAGTGCTATAGAATTCATCAAAGTAATGGGTATTGGAAATATTTTGGTTGTTTTAAGGACTCTTCTTGGTTCATGCATCACTCATAGTTGTATGAAATTAGGTTCTGCTGTTGCAGCAAAGATACTAATATTGGGAGAGGCAGATCCTGGTACATACATACTGATCTCTTCTTTGTTATCAGCTGATGAAAAGTGGGTCGAGGCAAAAAGGGTTAGAGATGTGATGGAAAGACCAGACTTTGGCAGGAAGAAAATTGGTCGGACCTGGATTGGTGTGGGCTAACTATAATTCGAATCAGCTTGGAAGGCGGAGTTGCTAGATATTCATACGTGGTAAACTCATGTTTAGGATTCCAGATATTTAAAGTTGTTTCCAGAGTTTGGGTTGGAGTCACACTTGAGATTTTCATGAATAAGATATGAATTTTTCCAATGCCAAGTCCCTTTACCCACACAAAGTTCTTTTCCATCCCTCTTCTTTGTCTTGTTTCCTTTACTCTTGTTTTGTGGTCTGATATGGAGTAAAAAGACCTCATACCAGGACTAGGTCTTAGCCGGATTGTCCTCTTTTAGCAGCAAGGAAAAAAAAGTTTGAGCTTTTTAGGATGAAGAGGTTACCTGTTTGTTCTGTTTGATTCTTTTAGCATATAGCAAAACTGTTATTGCAGAAATCTCTGGATGTCTTAAACATCACATAGGGTGGAGATAGGAGAATGCAATTGTCCTATTCTATTTGGTGCAAACAGGTTATTTGCAAGATCAAGCAGTTTGACTTGCTTTGTCAGATTTATGTAAAAATTCGAAGCAAAATTCAGATGTTTTCTATTGATCATTTCTTTAATGTCCTCTAGTTGATAACTTACTGAGTTCTGTCATAGTTAGTTTTAATTTGAGTGGGTTTTTTTTAAATTTTTTTAAAACTTGGGGCAACAATGGGCCCTCGTGTGGACCTGTGGTGAGGAGATAGAGTTATCCAGTTAGAGCTCAACTTGCGCCCCTGCTGCTCAGAATTATATCTCGCAATAAAGCTCCTAAATTTTCAAAGAGGAATCTTGTTCAAACTTGGAACTTGAAAGACAAGTTATAAGCAAATAAGTTACGTTTATTACTATACTTCGATTATTGGATGGCTGGAGAAGAACCTCCATTTGTGCTAGAGATAAGCTTCTCGAGAAACAAAAGTATTTTTTTAGATCATGTCATGTCATGGCATGCTTGAAGTGACCATACGGAAAAGTGACCTCTTTGGATGTTTGTCTTGCATATGCTGGTGCTTCTTGTGTTGTGATTTGAGCTGATTAATTAGTTTTATTGTTTCATTTTCAATTTATTCCGATTTACTGCTATGAGAACTTATTGGCGTCATTTTTTTGACAGGGGGTAAAGCATGTCAGCATCAACTAATGGGATGCCTAGTTCTTGTTGTTATCCTCTATTGCTGAGGCATGAATTTCTTACTCTACTTGCATTGTTGTTGCAGTAGGTGTGTTATTTGGATAAATATTTATTTATCTCTGAAAATTCTTCAGCTCATCATTTTGCTATGACGACTGTCTCAACTTCAGTTCAGATGCTACCTTATGCATTATCTAGTTTTTAATAATTTGATCTTCTTTTGTGGGTGATGTGTTCCACAGAATGTGAATCAGAAAATTGTTGCTTTAGCACGATCACCTTGTGATTACTGGATGGTATGGGGAATCTCAATGACCAGGCCAAGTCAGCTTTGTCCCAGGCATCTCATCATTAGATGATGCAGTTCAGGCTTTCTGCTTCTTTGCTTTTCTTCTGTTTGAAGTTGGTTTCTTTAATTTGTAGTCGGGTTCCTTATGGATTTATGAATAAATGCAACCTTTGAAGGTTATCTTGGTTTCTTATGCAGAGATTCAAGGAATTAAACTGGTAAATATCAAGGACTTTGATGTTGCGATCAACAAACAAGTGTATCTTTCAGGCTTTCAGCTCTCAAGATCACAGACCACCAATATATATGAGCTAATCCATTAGTGTGGTAATCCACCTCTCCATCATTGGAATCCGAGAGTTGAATCTCTCTTCGCGACGGTAATGCTAAGCGCCAAATCCCTATTGTCGGCTTCGGTTAGTCGCAGCCATGGCATCAGGTATTCTCAAGCTATAACTATGCAACTAGCCACTACATAATTTTTATGCTTAAAATGGATAGAATTGAACTTATGATTACTAGATCACAAAGATTAGTCGGTGCCAATCAATAGTCCATGGGGAAGAGGAAGATATTCTCAGGAAATTTAGTGCCTGTAGCCTTCATGTAAAACTACTTCATACAATGAATGTCATCTATACATGATGGATTCTGTTTTTAACTTGAAGGCGACAAACATACGACAAACTTTTATGTCATCCAAGCGTCCCTAGGATTGAGATCCTTTTTGGGAACTTGATAGTTGATGCGGAGGAGAATATAAGTATTGTGCTCCTGCTAACTTTATTTTGAAGTCATGGAAGGAGAAGCATACATTCCATTGGTTGGTGGTGGCAAACACCCTTGTATATGGTGATACAAGTTAACAAGATAAGAAACTGACTTTGATACAAGATTATGACTAAATCTAGTAGCTCCTTCATTCTGTATTTTTGGTCCCAAGCCCTATGGTTGCTAATTGAGTGAGTTAGCTTACGAGTATTTGGCATTTGGTTTAATTCGACTCGACTCGACTCGAAATTCGATATTTAAATACTTGAGCTCGAACTCGAATCCTACGAGCCGAATTTGAGAAAGAGAGTGTTTGACTCGACTCGATTCGATTATAACTCGAACTCAATTCAAAATCGACTTGTAACTCAACTCGAACTCGATTCAATAATATAATATGATAATATACATAATATGCTATTGTGTTATTGTGGTGTTGTGGTGTTCTGGTGTTATGATGTTAATATATTTTATGGAATTTTTTTTTCTATTTTTGTATTTTTTTAGGATTTATTACAAATTAGTTATTATTTTTTCTTGAGTAGAAGACGAATCAATTTTTATTTATGATATTGCCTCCTTCCCATTTCTTCCCCACCTCCCCTTGACGCTTCTTATTTCTCATACCCTCTACCACCCTCTTTCCTCGTCTCCAACACCGCCTCCGGCCGCCACACCATTGTCGATCGACTGTAAGTCACCGTAGAACATTGCCAACCATTCTCCCTACCTCTGGCCGTCACCCGACCTCCACGATTGGATGAAGCCGTAGCATGGCTAGGAGAGGGCGACCGAGGTGGGGCGGGGGGGGGGGACCTCATTGGGGTGGTGGGGCAGGGTGGGGTGACCAAACGTGGGGCAGGGCAGCGGACGATTGTGCGGCCCGATCCGACCGTGGCCTGCCATGTCCGGTCTCCCTGCGTCCAAATTTGGCCGCCACCGGCCACATCTAGTAGCGGGTGGCCTTGTCTGGCCGCCCACCGGCCAAATTCGGCCGCAGGGCGGCCGGCCATGGCAGGATCGGGTTGTGCGGTCGCCGCCCTCACCTCCCCGCCCCCGCCCCACGTCCGATCGTCCGATCGTCACCGTCGCCCCGCCAACCCCCTCTGTTTTACCCTTTTTCGGACGTGTTAGGCTCGCCCAGCCGGTGTTAATTGTATACCACATCACCTCCATCCTGACGGTAGCTCGACCACATCTGGCCGCGGGCGGCATTGTCTGGTTGCCTATCAGCCAAATCTGACCACAAGGTAGCTGACCATGTAGGATTGGGCTGCGCGGTCACCGCCCTCCCGCCCTCGCCCTCGTCCCCGCCCATGCCCCCACCCCCACCCCACATCCGATCGGCCCACCTTGTCCCACCGTCGCCGTCGCCCCAACCAACCCCCCTTGTTTGCCCTTTTTCTGACAAGCCACCTCTTCTACTGACCTTATCAACATGGTAGCCGGTGTCAACGGTATACCACATTACCTCCATCCTGATTGTAGTCGCCATTGGCAATAATTGCTGGAAAATCGTCGAAATTATGAGTACGGGAGACTATTTTGTTGATAGATTATTTTGTTAATTTTTAATCTTTATAAATGTATATTTTTCTTATCTTTTTCGAATTTATAATAGATCTTGTTTTGAGTTCGCACATGAGCCAGTTCGAGCTCCCAATTGAACCGATTACGAGCTTCTAAACGAGCCGGTTTCAAACGAGCTCTTGGAATTTAATAGAGTAAGTGTATTCGAGTTCGAGTCGAGTTCGAACATATCAAAAATATTTGAATCGATTTCGATCATATGCGCTTGAAACTTGTTTGATCTCGAGTTGAGTTCGAACAAACTTCGAGCTATTTGATTCGAGTTCGAGCATAAGGCGAATTCGACTCACTTGCCCTACCAAGCCCACATAAAGAAGGAAGGTTAGTATTAGGAACGGCATCTGATCATCTAAAGTTTTTTCATTTTATCTCCTAATTTAAAATCTATGCTGCAAATACCCTTTGGTATCAGGTGGAAAAAGAAAAAGAAAATTATAACTAAATCTAGTACTAAATCATGTAGAATTTTATTCCAAGTATCCTTATAAGAAATTAAACCTTAGTAAGACTCTTCACAAAATAAACCATCTTAAACAAGGAATCTATATTCAATGCACCAATCATTTGAATTTTGTTGATAGCACATATCGTATGTGGATTTTATACTCAATTCTATAATCTTCCTAATGACTGGTTAGTGAAGTTTTTTCTCATACTTACCGTAGGCGAGATTGTACTATTTGTATAAATTATTTCTAAATTTCCTACTCTAGGATTATTGATTTACGTGAATAATTAAACAATTGAATATTATAAAAATAAATCTAAAACTTTTAAGTTAACATTTAAATCTAGGTGCAAGTCAAGTAATGAGAGCTTTATTAATAATAATTTAAAAATAGGAATAAAAAGGACGACTCCATTAGAAAATTGTCTGTTTGGAATCACCTATCGATTTTAACTCAGATTCTTCCATGGGCTGGAGTCGGCTCAGAAAGTGTTCGGAGCTGAAATGAAATTTTCGATGCACACTAGTACATAATATGCTACTTGCAAAATTGTAGCTTCTAAGCAGTCAATAGATAATATGGTTACCCCACGTTAATGGCCAAAACTCCAAAGCAATGGGGACAAAAGTTTAGTCCGTGACAAGCACATTGGGAAGAACAGCATCACAACAAAAAAAAAATGACCACTTTCAATTGAACTATTCGTACGTCGTCATCTCGTCTTTTTTCCCAATCCTTCACCAGGCCCGTTGCAGTTTATTTGCACGCACTGACCTATTCAACACTTGAACAAATTCACTTGTCCGACATTCTATGTATATTTTTTTGGGACACCCATGCGTTAAAAAAACTGATAACATGAAGCCATCGCATGAGACACTAATTTGGCATCAAGCAAGCATCCGTTGATTTGATCAAATCAATTGCCAGGTCCAATTGGTCCTTTCCAATTTTACGTTTTTTATGCCACTGGCTTGCTAGCTAGCCAGTAGAACACTACACTCTAATCAAACATTCTCGAGATGAGCTATAAATGCCCCATCTTACATGGAATATTTCTCACACAACCAAGTTTATTGTTAGGTAGGCAATGGCTGCTGCTATGACCAGCTTGCTCATCTTTCTACTAGCCGTGGTCCTGGCCTGGCTCCTTCCTAGCCAGGCCATGGGTCAGAACTGCCGTTGTGCACCAAATCTGTGCTGCAGCGGATATGGGTACTGTGGAACCGGGTCTGCCTATTGCGGTACTGGTTGCAAAGAAGGCCCATGCTACCGCTCCGGCGGTAGTGGTGGTCATGGAACATCGGTGGAGGCTGTTGTCTCACCGGCCTTTTTCAATGCCATAAAAAGTAAGTCAGCTCAGAGCTGTGCCGGGCGGAGATTTTACACTCGGAAGGCCTTCCTCACTGCGCTTAACCACTATTCTCTGTTTGGGAAGGAGGGTTCGGTAGTTGATGCTAAGCGTGAGATTGCTGCCTTCTTTGCCCATGCGACTCTTGAAACTGGACGTAAGTTCACTTAAAACTTTGTTATAATATTTTTTGTTAATATTTGTTTTAATTTTGTACATAGATTTAGAGGTTTAATTAGTTTGTCTCAAAAGCTCACGTGAACAACGATTAGGCAAATATTTACGAGCAATTTTATCCTCTAGGCATATACACCCCTGCATGATGGTAACCTCCGGCCCCAGGTCGGTTACCATAGAAATTAAGATACCAAAACACAAGAAATCAAGAAAACGTACCATTTAATACCCCAAATTCTCTCTGTAGATTTTTGTTACTTGGAGGAAATAAAGGGTGCAACAAAGGACTATTGTGACGAGACCAACAGTGAGTGGCCTTGTGCGCCAGGCAAGCACTACCACGGGCGAGGGGCAATCCAAATATCGTGGAACTACAACTACGGCCCAGCTGGGAAAGCGATTGGATTCGACGGCCTCGGCTCGCCAGAGACCGTGGCAAGGGACCCAGTGGTGGCCTTCAAGACGGCCTTTTGGTTTTGGATGAACAATGTGCACTCTCTAATGATTTCCGGAGAGGGGTTTGGAGCTACCATAAGGGCCATCAATGGAGGGGAGTGTGAAGGAGGGAACCCTGATGCAGTTAACAGCCGAGTCGAATATTACACTAGCTATTGTCGTCAGTTTGGTGTGAGCCCTGGAGACAACCTCAGATGTTAGACGGATCGATCCCATGTGGTAGGATTTTGGAGGAACGAATAAGTTCAATGTGTTAACTTTGTAATGCTTGCACCAAAAGATATGGCTTTTCCTATGTTTTGTGTGGTTCTTTAACATCTAGAACTCAATCTTCTTGTGGTCAGTGATCATGTCATGTACGCTTCAAATAGATCAGAGTCAATGAGTGAAATTTTGTTTTCTAAGTTCCTTACATTTAAAGTCATGAACAAGAAACTTGTGCACTTTTTTTTTTCTTAAAAAAACATGCACATTTAGAGTGTAATGTATATTATATTGCATGCCGGAAAAAGATTGGATTAAATTTAGGTGCCCCTAGCGAAACTAGCCAAGAACACACCCAATGTGCTAATTAAATGTAACAATTCAACTCAAGTGCAAACTGATATCCTTACTCATTTATCTAAAAGTAGTTAACCAAAGTTAAATACTATAAAGGTGTTGTTTGTCTAAACTATGTGATTGAACCCCTGGTCGAGTCTATACCTCTATAGCTAGCCATCACCTGAAATAATCCACGTTGGTTCCAAAATCAAAAGAAGAGGATAAGAGGAGGCGGGCAAAGATTTCAAGTCATCAAATTCGGAACCAACTAAGGAAGAAAGTATGATTTGAAGCCTAGAGTTATGGAATTGTGAAACTCCTTTAAACTTCTATAAATGATAGAGAAAAAGAGAAGGAAGGGGGAGGCTCGTACATTTAAAGAAAGAAAAGAAAGAAGAAGAGAAGAAGAAGGGTAAGAGCCCCTCACCAGAGATCTATCTTCAGCAACCCCCAATACTACCATGTCAGAGATCTATCACCATAAATCTACCAAAGAAGCCTGCTGTCTCCGAAAAAGCTTCGAGAAGCTCTTCACCGAAGCAGCGTAGCAGCAAAAAACTTCATCAAGCAGCCACCTTGTTGGCGCACCTATGACCAGGCCAGGCCACCACTTGGCAGACCGTCACTTCCACCAGAGTCTTCTCAACACCGAGAACAAATCCGGACCGAGATCCACCAGAGATGAAGCCACTGTCGCCGTAAAAGTCACCCAAAAGAAGCACGCCAGAGCTGTGTTGAATCTTCAAGTAGCCATCTTTCCAACCTCCGTTTGACTGACCAGAACCACCAAAGGACAAGACGATTCCTCCAATAGATCACCCTTGTCTTCGAAAACAACCCTAGATCAATCACCGCGACTGTAAGGTGCCACCTCTGCTAGAAAACGGCGATAGAGCTTGGCCGAAAACTAGTTTCGTCAGAACTTTCCACCCTCATTGCCGCTCGCCAACACCACCTTAAGCCATCAGACCAACACCAAATCACTCGTCAATTGGAGATCTACAGATCTAGACAATTGCCGCGAGCCACAGTCACCATAAAAGCTATCGTAGGAGCCTCAAAGCCGCCATCGCACCGCCACCTTAGCCGGGTCCGTCGTACCCGTTTACTACTGTCCCAAGTCCGCAACTCTTGTCCAGATCCATGACTAGCTCCACTGCCATGTGGTTAACCACGATTGTGACCAGACCCGAATCTGTGACCGCATCTCTATACCTATCTGCAACTCGGATTTTGAACTAGGCGCAGCGTGCACCAATTGCAACTCAGCACACCCAGATTTCCTGAAGCCATCATACACCACCACTTGGTGCACCGCGCACCACCTACGTCTTGGTGCACCCAGATAGAAATTCGAACTTGCACATGCCATCTGGTTTGATCCATTATTTATCATACTCTGAACCAACCCGAAGTGGTCTGGTTTAGTCCATGAACACTCCGAAAATAATTTGAAAGCCTTCTAAACCTCGGATTAAGGAAAAATTTGCTACCCCACCATTTTTAGGTGCTCCACACACAGTGGTGGGGGTTATTTTGAAAATTTGAAGACCACAAAGGGACGAACCATGGCATTGGAATCAAAGCTATCAAAGACAGATTAAATAAAAAAGCGGCAGAATTTGTAAAACTTATGACTCAAGTAAGAATTTTATATTAACGAATCAGTTGGATCAGTCGCGGTTCGAGTAGAGTCAATTTCATTAACCACATGCTGAGTCGAGGTCAGTCGTGAGTTATGAGCGATGAGGGTTAACTCTACCTAAGTATATGATGATAATGTCATAAAGATGAAGAGAAATGAGTTATCAGAGTATATGAGATTATGCAATTTTTTTTATTTGATCGTAGAATTATTTTTAGGTCAAATAACGCATTAGGAGGTTTTATAGAGTAGTTTGGGTGGGTTATTAGTGATAAAATATGTCATTTTGGTGTTATGGTGTGTATTATATATTTTAGGATTTTTTCTTTTTTAGGATTTTTTTTAGAATTTATTACGAGTTAGTTATTATTTTTTATTCGAGTCATAGACGAGTCAACTTTTATTTACGAGATTGCCCCGAGACCTTCATCCCGACATTTCTACCCCTAACCCTTGACGCTGCTCCCCATCTTCACCGTCGATGCCCCTCCGGCCTCTGTACAGTTGCCGATCGATGCCGTCGAGCCCCCATCAGAGTGTCGTTGTGCACCCCAACCTTCCTGGCCGCTGCCCAACCTCCATGACGCACAAGAGCGGGTGATTGCGCTGCTCATCCCGGCATTGATTCACCTCTGTCAGCTCCGCTCCACCACCACCGTGTCATCGACACCTCCCTCTCAATCTAGGGAAGATTTCCCCCACACCCAACATCGCTGCCGAAGCTGGCCAAGGGCCAATCGGCTCGTCGTTGAAGCTGGCCAAGGGCCGATCAGACAAGCTGATTGACCCCAGCCGGCTTGTCTCTTCCACAGGCGGTCATCATTGCCATTGTCACCCTCACCACCACTACTATTGGGTCGAGCTCACCGACCCATAGCCCTAATTGCCTCACAGGAAAAGTTGCCGGAAAATTGCCAGAAAACTACAAAAAAATCACCGAAAAAATGGATTCGATGAAATTCAGTGGATCTTCTGCCAAATTCATCTAGTCAAAACCGATTGAACTTTGGACACCGCTAGGTGCCGATTCGACTCTCAAGCTGCTCGACAAACCCTGGCCGTCCTTGATTGCCGACGACGCGAGATATAATTACCTCCGACTTAATTACTTAAAAGTGGTAATTATTAGCACAACATGATAGGATTAATTGATTATGTGTTAAATATTTTATTGTGAATAACAATGAATTGATTGAATTGTATTAAAATGAATGTTAAGGAACTATTTAAATAAATTAAGTATCATAATCTAATGCAACACAATATAGGAAATCTGATATGGATTGATGTATGATTTGATGTGAGTTGTGTTTTGATGTGTGTATGTGTATGCTCTATAGGATGTGTGAATGCGTCATAAACAGGCGTTAACTTTTAGTTTGATATGTAGGTGCAGAGTAGGAGCTTACCACTTAGGCGCACGGACATGAGTATAGCTTCTACTAGGATCGTTTAAGACTCGCTTCTGGTTTGACTTATGTACTCTATCATGTTTTATTTTAATAGGTAAACGAACGTGTTGAGTGATGGGTTTATTGTAGCCCTCTCCACGTGGGCCATCTGGTCGCATGACATTTTTATATTAATAACCCTCGAGGATGAGATCCCTCGAGTTTGTTTTTCAAAACTAAAATCTTGATCACGATGCCTTCGGACCTATTTTATTATAATCCCTACCCAAGCTTATGTGCATATAGTTTTTTGAGTTTTTAGTGAGTGTGAAACAAGGGAAAATCGACAACCACGACTTGAGATAGGGCGTGTGTTTATCAAAGCGGGCTTTGGAATTGGTGAGCGTCTGTTCCATTCCCAAGAGATCTTGATAACTCCACCTTTGAGCTCCTCATACCTAGAGAAGTGTGGAGGTTTACAGGTACTACTATGCAATGCATGTCTAGAGTTGTGGTTTCAAAGGGTAGTGAAGGTGCATGCCTGAGAGTATTCGACCTTTGTACTCAAGGCTAAGAGTGATACAAAGGATGTAGAGGGTTGAAAGAATAGAGATTAATTTTCTCGTGGAAGGGATCGTTTAAAGTTGCCAAAGAATGAGATGAGAAAGAAAGGGGAACTATCGTGCGAGGTTGATAGCTCCTAATTAGTGTTCGTATGAGAGATTCTATGAGGAAGAATAAGAATGTTTTCATGCAACATGAGGGATAACTCTACTGTGCCTATTTGTTATTAGTTCTTTTTTGACCGGTAACACTCGTTAATAACATTTTTCTACTATTTATATAGGTGAGAACTTTGAGGATTGAGCATTGTCGTGACTACGGAGGAGCAACAATGAAATTGCGCACACATGTACCTACTGATTGTAATTGATGATGTTAAATGTAAAATTGTTTTGAATGATGAAAACTTAAATGTTATTTTTGTGAATGGATATAAATGTTTTACATGTGATTGAAAAAATGTGAAAAGAAATGAACGGGTTGAGCAATGAAGTCCAAACTTGGCTCAGAAGATAAAGAAAGTGATGTTAATTAAAATGTTGGGAGAAATGTCATGTTTTGACTGTATTTTTTATTTTTATTGATATAAATACATACTACTTATTTTTAACAGGGTGGTCCCTATTGTACTTATAGGGGAGTCTTTATCCGTTTTGTTTCGAAAATAGTTATTTTCTTTAAACTTTTCACTATTTTGGTTTATTTTATATTTAATTGCATATCATAGTATGCATCTAAAACAATGCTAGAGCTTAAGCATCTCATCCATGTATTGTATGCTTGCATCACTATTTGGAGATGCCGAGGGCAGATCTAGGTCAGCTTATCCAAAGTAAGTATATTAACGAACGGTTTCATTGCTGGTAGCATTTTCGGGTTAGTTCACAAGTGAACCAAATGAGGTATTAGAGAATTCAAAGAAGAAATAGTCAATTGTGAATACCAATCTCACTGTGGACTGACTTAAGGAGTCAAGTAGAACTCTAAGGAACCACGTAAAAATTTCTTGTATATTTCTATTTACCGGAATTTTATTTAGCTCATACAATTTATTTGCATGGCAAGGGCGCTTTTGGTCCCACTGAACCCACTTATTTAACTCGAAGTGAAAATCGAATTGCTGGGGCGGCAATCCTGTGCCAAAATATATTTTGGCGACTCCATTGGAGACCAACTAGAAAGTAGCAATGTTGTTTGAATATTGATGCAAACAAGAAGAAATGATGCGAACAAGGAATGTGGCATGACAAAGGAGTGCTAATGAAGATGATCAATCCACATCAACTCACGGAAGACAAAGACAATCTGAAGCAAACACGAAAGCAAGCCAGCACATAGTAGGAAATGTGTGCAAAAAATTCCAACAACTCAAAGCAGTGTTGAACGAGGGAAATGAAAAAAAATCAATGCAAGAAGAAGCGCACTCAGACAAGAAGACAACCAAAGTCAAAGATGCAATAAAGAAATGAACCAATCATCAGAAGCCAGACATGTGCTTTTGATGCCAACACATCAACTAAGTTGAGGACAAGTACAAAATCAAACTATTGAAGAAAGATTCCACCAAAGTGAAGGCTGGTTGCAGCAAATTGAGAATAAGATACAACAAGAGCTTACCCAGATGTAACGGGCTAGTGCTGCAACCGAGAGCTTGTCGAGACAAGAAGATGACCATCCCACGCAATGTCCAACAATGAACCAACCACTGGAGGTTAGACAGATGTCTTCAACCACCGCATATCCGATTGTATCCACCTCACTCCCAGCTACAAGAACAAATGCCACAACATTGAGGGATCAAGCCAACATCCCTCATGATGCTAATGATTTTTCTTTGATTTCAAGTTCTGAGTTCATCTCCCAAGCATTTACAACATCTACTTAGCTGCCAGAACAGATTTGGGGGCAGTACAACCAGCTACAGCAAACCAGTAGGAGCAAGCCTTGTTCGTTTCCTCACTCTACGTTGTTTCCACAGCCACTGTACTACCAGCCGTCAAACCCATACCAGTGGTATAACCTTGCATGCTCCCAACAACCATCTTCCATAGTGTTTCCACCGTCAATCGCAACCATGGTGCCCATCCAAGCGGCGCCCCCAGCAATGCCAACAAGTCAAATGTTAGTTCCTGTTACAATTTTACCAACAAGCCATCCACAAGCCCAATTGCCAACTATGCCAGTAGCATCAATGCCAGACATTTGCTTTGAAGAGTTGAAAGCTGAAATGGATGCACAAGCTGCACTTATCACTGCTTTGATTGGAAATAAAAATAAAGAATCGACCGAAGCGACAAAGCATCTCTGATCACTAGCTGATGAAATTTACACAAAAGTTTTGCTTGAGAAGTATAAGCATCCTACCTTCACGAAGTTTGATGGAGACGACAACACTGAAGATCACATCACAATCTTCAAGATTGAGTGCAGAGCAATCTCGATAAATGGAAAACTAAAACTACAACAATTCCCAACATCTCTCAGTGGCAATGCACTGAGATAGTTCACCAACCGTCCAACTAGATTGATCAGCTCATCGGAAGAACTTATCGAGCAGTGCACATCCCAATTTCAGTCAATGCAGACCCCAATAAAGATTGAGCATTGAAGGCAATGTTAGCTAGAGTCAAGTGAAGAATTTGCTACATATGTGAGAAGATTGAGAAGTTTGTCATCTCAAATGAATGAAACTCCTGACATCAAAGTGCTTGTGAAGATTTGTCCAATGAATGTTGGATCAACTACATGGTTCCTAAGTGGTGCACAATGCAATACATTTGAAGAACTTTTTGAAAGGGTGCTGATATATGAGGAACAAAACAGAATTTCAATTTCAATAAAGAATGAAGGAGTCTCAAGCAATACAGTCACCGAGCTTAGTCATATGGATTATGAGTGGTAAGTGAAGAAGAAAAATGAAAGAGAAAACCCAAGAGATGAGCCTCAAGAGCCTCTACAGTGGCATAAATGAAGAAATATAGAAGATTACACCTTCAACACAAGAGATATTAAGAGATAATTTGACATCTTGAATAGCAATGGAAAGATCACGCCATAGACTTCGAAAAATCTTCTGAAGCCAGAAGATGAGAAGAAAGAAAATTTTTGTCAATTTCACTAGAGGTCAAGTCATCCAAGATGTCGAAACTTTCAAGTGTCAATGTGATCATAGTGAGCCACTCATCTCCACCGATAAAGTCTCATAAAGGAAAAGAGAAACAAGGAGAGGAAATGGATGTCCAAATGGTTAAAGTCAAAGACATGGAGGTGTCACTTGCTTCCACGAAAGAAGTGAAGGATTCTTAGATCTCCACTAATGCAAAAGTTTGAAGTTCAAGCTGATCAAAACACAAAACTTTGCGAAGAAAAGGAGCTTGATAAAGAAAAGATGGAAGACTAGCTTGTTGTCTAAATAACTTTAACTTAAGAGGAAGTCATGTCTAAGGATTCAATACAACATGGAAAAATAAGACTGTGCCTAATGTGCAGCTTTGGCGAAAAGATAGTAATCCAAGGAAGGAAGCGACATTACATTAAAGGCGACACACAACTTGTTGCAACAGATTGTGATTATTCTTAATCAAGTTTTGCTGCCCGAATCTCGAGTACATTTTGTACCAGCTACACTTTCATGATTAAATATCAGTTACCAGGTGAAAAATTGAAATACCTTATCATAGTCGCTAACAATGAAGACTTGACAAACGCACTTGAGGAACAAAAATGTCTTAGTGCAAGCACAAGATCAACTCCTCGCCTCCAACTCTTTGTGTTACTGAAAACATCAAGATCTTCATCCAACTCGACATTGGACAAAAAGTTGGGGGCTTCAATCGAAATCACTACTACTAAAAGTGTTAAAAGAGAAGCAGCAAACAATTCAACAAATAGTAGGAGGCATTGCAAAAGAATAAGGTCGCCTTGAGACTATGGAAAGAAAAGAAAATACCATGTGAGCTTGTCGCTAAAAAAGTTTTGTCCTGAAGAAGACGCCACATATGAGAGTAGAGACAAATATGTCATTCTCCCATTACCACTTGAATCTACAAAGTAAAAAGAAAGAAGTCTGGATTTGGAGACCACGGTTGTTGAGTAAAGAAGTCGCTCATCAAGATCAACATGAAGGGTAGTCACCACATAATGACCCAAGAGTAGTGAAGAATCTACAGATCTGGGCGATCGCCGCAAGCCACCATCGCCAGAAAAGCGATCATCGGAACCTTGAAGCTGCCGTTGCACCATCGCCATAACCAGGTCCCTCATGCCCGTTTACTATTGTCTGGTCTGCAAGTCTTGTCCAGATCAGCTCCATTGCCCCATGGTTGACCGTGATCATGACCAAACCCAAATCTGCGATGGCATCCATATACCCAATCGCAACCCAAATTTTGAAATGGCGCAGCATGCACCACTTGCAGCCCGGCGCACCAAGTATTTCTTGAAGCCTGCGTACACCACTATTTGTGTAAAACCCACGATTCGAGTTAGGCTTTTATATTTAGAACCGGTCGGTTCGACCGTTATTTTCAAGTCGAGTATGTTTCAGAACACGTGTACTGAGCCGACGCCAGTCGCGTGTATGAGCTATGAGGGGTCATGTGTACCCAAGTATATGATGAAAACGTCATGAATATAGCAGAAAAGAATGAGTTATCAGAATATATAGAAGTATGCAGTACAGTTTTTATGTTTATGCAGCTTGATCGTAGAAATAGTTTTAGGTTGTTTACCGCGTTAGGACGTGTTACAGACAGTTTGGGTGGGTTGATAGTTATAGAGCATGTCATTATGATGTTTTGGTGTTTATTTTATTTTATGGGATTTTTCCCGATTTTTTTGGATTTTTTTAGAACTTATTACGAGTGAATAATTATTCTGACTTGAGACAGAGTCGAGTCAAGTATTATTTACGAGTTTGCCATCCAACCAAATTTCCTTACCCCGACACCACCTTTCTCCTCCTTCACACAACCCTAGCCGCCCTTTGAGTGGCCACCGCCACTGCTACCTGCGCCGCCCGGCCGCCAACCGATGCCGCCCAGCCCCGCCGTGCTGTCGCCTTGCCGCCCCGACCGACTCCGGCCGCTGTACATCGCCAGGGATTGCCGCGCCTAGCGCCGTGCCCGCGAGCATTTGCATCGCCGATTCCGGCACCGGTGACCGTCGCCGTCGCTGTCCAATGGTGGCCTC